>CAWLAL010000295.1:0-23991 GCA_963854785.1 Vaccinium vitis-idaea | reverse complement strand
CTACCGATACTAAATACGAACGATTGTTTAATCGAACGCCATGTATATCGAAATACGACCCTTGCATTCTCTAACGGGCGGACGTCCATACAATTCGTATTCGAAGGATATTAGTTTTTGCCTAACAACGTACAAAACAGAAAGATAAAAACAAATTACGTCACTATACATCGAAATTGTGTAGGGTAAACAAGGTACTGTCAATATCACGATGTCGGTGTGATTTATTGTCATAGACCATAAAAAGTACCTTTCACGGGTGCATATGGGCGGTGAGTTTCTGATCGATTGCATGTATTTAAATATATGAGTTTTATTCACTTTAACAATCATGCTGAGATAGTTTTAAAAGAAAATCTGATTCAGTATGTATTTCTCAAGGCACATCATTCTTCGAATTTATTGATGGCGCCACTTATTCAGACAAAACATTCTTAAAATTCTAGTAAGGAACAGTTATCATCATTTTTCGCATTAAGAATAATTGGTTACGTTGTTTTTTTCTTACTAACTATAGTTGAGCCCATACTCAAATATTGATCCCGCAATGTACAGGAACAATATGCTTCCAGTTAGCAAGCAAGCAGAAAAAAAGCACCACTAAAGCAATCATATTCGAACAATTATATATTTACGTGTCAAAAATGTTCGTCTCTATCACAAAACTATTTTTCGTCTCGTTCATTACCAATTTTTCTCGGAAGAAGAACATCCTTTGCACAATTTTTATCAGATGAAAAATATAATTTGCAATTTTTCCGTTCGTTTAAAGCAACACAGGGAGTAACTGACAAATAGAAAGATGAGAAAAAATTAATTAGAAATTTTCATTTCCTGCCAGATGATCTATTGCACAACTTTTATTTAGTACCGACTGAGGTGAAACCACTCGACGACGGAAGAATGCCAACAACTATAACTCAGCCATCAAATTCCATACGCAGCACATTATTGAATATATCGAAAGCAAAAAGGACGAAGTTTATCGATGGTGTTCTCGCGCATCAAGCAGCAGAACTTGACAACTTGAAGAAAGGAAGACGCATTCGTTGTGTTGAACCTCGTTTTAATCACTGGAATAGAGAGCAAACAAAAGCGGCCTTTTGTTTTAACAATACTGATCATAGATCTTTTCAAACATAATGAATAGAAAGATATGATACGATAGTAGCTATCCTAGTTTTTATACCAAGATTTATTGTAAAATACAATAGAAATAAACCAGAGCTTTTGGGATGTCAAATGCCATCGTCAGTAGAATTTGATGATGGAAAAAGTTTTGAGCAAATTTCGTTGAAAGAACAGTACAATATTATTGCAGATGAAATTAACGAATAATGAAATACTATCCATTCAACAGTAGTTCGTAATGCCTATGTAACTATCACAACAAATAACAATAATGATCATGGGTCTTTTCGAATATAATGAATAGAAAGAATGTTGAATGGATAGTATTCCATTGTTCGTTAATTTCATCTGCAATAACGTTGTACTGTTCTTTCAACGAAGTTTGCTACAAAACTTTTTCCATCATCAAATTCTACTGACGATGGCATTGGACATGCCGAAAGCTCTGGTTTATTTCTATTGTATTTTACAATAAGTCTTAGTATAAAAACTAGGATACCTACTATCGTATCATATTTTTCTATTCTTTAGCCTTTTGTTTTGTTCTACAACTCAAGAGTTATATCAATCAAAAAGGATTCTCATCTCAAAAGCAGCCTTCTGCTCGCTCAAAAAAAGTACAGGTTAAGATTATTTTTTCAGTAAATAATTTCATTTACACTAATATGGTACAGTAAAATACTAAGTTAATCTTAAAAATCACATGTGAAAAAATACTATCGATTTTCTCTGATAAGTTAAAATACCAATAATGATGTAAGTTATACTCACGTGATGAAGAAAATCCGCCGAAAAGACAGTCTCTTAGGTAAAACGAGTTTTTCAAATTAACAATATGTCTAGCAAAAATAATTTTCTCACTATTTACTGATGATTAGGTGAATGTTTGACGAGAATATAGGCGCCAACAATTCACATCGAGAAAGAAAATTAAAAAACAAATGCACATTAACCGTGTCAAAAATGACAGTATTTTGATGAGACTCTAATCAAGAAAAAATCATCATATTGGTTAGAAAACGAAGTGTCCAAGGCTTATTCGACACATACTCTCTTTTCTCAGTAATTTAAAATATGCTCATCTTGCCCTTATCATATAAGCGAAAAACGATGGCTGGATAAATTTTGTTTGATAAATTACTAGATAAAAAACTAATTAGTAGGAAGAAAAATCATTTGACGCATGTAGTAATGAAGTAGGCATTTTTTTAAATCAAAAAGGAAGACTATGGGCGGGTATTTCTTTCAAGTTTCTCTATAATGACACTGACTATATGGATAAAAATCTGAAAATGTGTCTCTGACTAAATGTTATTCTTTTCAACTCTAGTTCGATGTGTCACCAGGAAAACTAACCAACTCTGAGACGAATACAACGTCAACACTCGATTTTATTTCGAAATTTTATGTGCATGATCGACGTCTAGCAGAGGTAAATGATTTGATATTCCAATGCAATTGTCTGAGAATCTGGGTACGACTTTTGAATGGAAATAATGCTTTATGCCCATTCCCTCATGCATCAATAATACATAATAGTGAGTCCTGAGGTATTTCATTCACTACTCAATCAAACAACAAGTTTTATAGAATCGAACGCTTCATCCATGAAAAAAGTCGACGGTGATAAAACTAACCATGAAATGCACATAAAGAATGTTAGATTGACGATGAGCGCTTTGTCTGAGTCTGACAATGAAACATTCATAAATAAATCGATACAAGATATCAAACATTTAGCAGATACGTTAGCAAAAGCATCAGAACGTATTTAACCGTCGATCAAGCCGTTAGAAAAGATTGAAATGAAGGGTACAAGAACGAATCGAACTAAATTAGTTTGCTTGATATTATCAGTTCTGTCGTATACTAGTGGGGAGTATGCATTGAAAATCCCAGCCCGTATGGATAGAACACTTAGTTGCGAGACCCTGTCTATTTCAAGAAGCAACGTACTCGATGCTGATCTTTCTGAGAGGACAGACGATATTTAATACATAGTTGTCACGGATTTATTTGAACTACGGGATTGAATTTCAGAATTTATATGCATCAACCACTGATCATGTTTAAGGTACTACCAACAAATTCCAACTACCGCATTCCTAAATCTTCAATAGACCCACAAAAATCAGATGAAAGGAAATCATCAGTTTCACGACATTCGTGGTGCTCTGCGTCGCTTGAATTGGCCAATCGAGAAGAACATCTGGTTGAAGTGACTGAACTTCCACGTTCATCTCACCGGGTTTCACGAACCGTTGTATATAAACAAATACGTGAACGATTAGCTGTTAAGAGTCTCATTCACATCGATCTAACAGCTTTATTGCGAACTGTTTTGCAATCTGTTCCATAATTATTTCTAATCTTTCAAAAAAACAGATAGCTATTCATTTCATCGGTGTTAAATAATAAATAAATCGCCAATAAGCTGATCGAGCATTTAAGAGTCCGAAATAGGTTGATTTATAAATCGATATAAATAAATCGATTTATAAATCGTAAATTTTTTTATTGAAAAATTTAGGCAGTTATAAACCTTTTCTGTATTTATAAATTATTGATAATTTATAAATTCATTAGAGATTTATAAATCCTCGAGCAGTTTATAAACGCTCCAAAAATTTATAAATATACTCCGTTTATAAATAAATTTTTGATTTATAAATCCATGAGCAGTTTATAAATACTGCTTATTTATGAGCCTATCCGATTTATCAATTTATCAGCGATTTATAAATCCGCCAACGATTCATAAATCAGTCAACGATTTATAAATCATTGAATAGTTTATATACACGTCGGCAATTTATAAATTTCCTTGATTTATAAATGCAGAAGTGGCTTGTAAACATGCGGTCAAATTATACATTGTAGATCGGTTTATAAACCTAGTGCATGTCTACCTTATCTTAATTGCTAATTTAAGGTTTATTAATAAGTCACAAATGCACGGTCGGTTGGTGAACTCGAAAGCGAAGTGGCATGCAGAATAGTTAGATCTTAGTGCGTTGATGAGTGAAACTTAAATCTGTTTTTATCAATACCATATCCATTTTCACGTAGGTGTGTCTCATTTCTAATACAGATATCTTGAGTATCAAATACGACTCTTCTAAATCTAGGCTAACTCATACTCTAAATGCAAACAGGATTCTTAAACGATGCTCAAGATTTTGACTGAGCCATAGATTTATGAATATCGACCCACTTGACAAACGTCGAACCCATTTAAAAATCTCGATCCGATTTAAAAATCTCGACCCGGTTTATATGTGTCGACCCGGTTTATAAATGTCGACCCGATTTATAAATGTCGACCCGGTTTATAAATGTCCTAAGTTTTTGCGAATTCTGTTAAATCTAAATTTCTTGAAAAATCATTTCGGACTCTACAGTGTGATCGAGGTACTCTGTATACCATTGCGAGTACTATATACAAGTAGCGCTCCTCTGAGGACTCGCTCAGCTCTTTCTCGTAAAAATCGTGTTCTAAACAACCATCAAACTATTCATTTAAACAATTTATAAAAAATTGACCTCAGATCTGTGTTCCTGGACTCCGATTACCCTTCGGTCAACCCTTATAAAAGAAGTATTTTTTCGTAAAAAACTAGTCCTTTATGTAAAAAAATCGATCCAAAAAATATTTCAAAATACTAACGTCAGATTCGAGTTCCTCGACCCCGATTACCCTTTGGTCAAGTTTTATGGAAAATAATTCCTTTTATTTTTGCATTACTTTTCGACCAATCAGAGAAGTGCGGACACACAATCAATCAAGCAAACAATTTATTTCTGCAAGACTCTTCTCTACGAGAAAGAGAATAAAGAAATAAGAAGTCCCAGTTACCTATATGGGAAACCGGATTATGCAGGAAGTGGTTCCAATGTTGTCAGTGGTCTCCTTGACCCAAAATTAGGGCTCTATCTTCCGATCAGAGATGTATTACTTCGAGGTTTTCTGGGTCAAAGAACTCGAATCTGTACTCCATTTGCCGTGAAACTCCGTTGGTTGAGCAGTAACCCATAAAAATCAAGTTATGAGACAAATAGTTGTCTTGAGGGTAAATGAAGACGGAGAGTTCAAATATGAGCTGTATTCGATCCCAAATCCTTACGGATGAGCAGCAGTCAATAGAAACCGTGCTCATGAAAAAGATTTGTCATGATAACTTTGGTGTCTAAACATTCTAGAATGCCTCATCTGTCTCATATACTTTTTGTAGTACACATAACTTTCGGATAAAATCCGAAGTTTCCGCATTTCTTCACTTAGTTTTTTGAGGATAAGACCTACGAATCATTTATTCCCTCGACTGTAGGGAGGGTCATATGAAAAAAAATAGTTTGTCTGTTTGCATCAGGGTTAAAAGAACATCATATTAATAGATGAATGACATTAGCCATGAACGATTGAAACATATCTTTCCACGGAATGATGATGCCACCATGGTGTGTGATGAACAGCAAGTGCTGGTATTGATGAATACCACTTGATCAATGATGTTAGGAATTGGTGAGGTTTAGTATTTTCATCGAAAAGAAGGTATTTTTTCACAAAATGATCATGCCACAATGGTGTGTGATGAACAGCAAGTGCTGGTATTGATGAATACCACTTGATCAATGATGTTAGGAATTGGTGAGGTTTAGTATTTTCATCGAAAAGAAGGTATTTTTTCTCGAAATGATGATGCGACAATGGTGTGTGATGAACAGCAAGTGCTGGTATTGATGAATACCACTTGATCAATGATGTTAGGAATTGGTGAGGTTTAGTATTTTCATCGAAAAGAAGGTATTTTTTCTCGAAATGATGATGCCACCATGGTGTGTGATGAACAGCAAGTGCTGGTATTGATGAATACCACTTGATCAATGATGTTAGGAATTGGTGAGGTTTAGTATTTTCATCGAAAAGAAGGTATTTTTTCTCGAAATGATGATGCCACAATGGTGTGTGATGAACAGCAAGTGCTGGTATTGATGAATACCACTTGATCAATGATGTTAGGAATTGGTGAGGTTTAGTATTTTCATCGAAAAGAAGGTATTTTTTCACAAAATGATGATGCCACAATGGTGTGGGATGAACAGCAAGTGCTGGTATTGATGAATACCACTTGATCAATGATGTTAGGAATTGGTGAGGTTTGGTATTTTCATCGAAAAGAAGGTATTTTTTCACAAAATGATCATGCCACAATGGTGTGTGATGAACAGCAAGTGTTGGTATTGATGAATACTGTTATGACCTGTCCTCCGGTTAGGTCATATTGCAGCGCCATCTGCAGTCTCGCCTCTACTGCCTCCTTCTTTCCATAGTAGGGTTTTCTGTTCATGGCTGACACGCTGACGAGATCTAGGTTCAGCGTGTCTCCCACCTGGTTTTGTCACTCTCTCACTCTCTCACACGCTCACTCTCTCTCTCTCTCTCTCTCTCTCTCTCTCTTCTCTTGCCTATATATACGCTTCCCTTTCGTGTGTTCAGCAGTTGTTTTTGTTGTTGTTTTGGTTTGGTAGATATATATATAGAGGAGCGGAGAGCGCGTCCTCACAAATACCACTTGATCAATGATGTTAGGAATTGGTGAGGTTTGGTATTTTCATCGAAAAGAAGGTATTTTTTCACAAAATGATCATGCCACAATGGTGTGGGATGAACAGCAAGTGCTGGTATTGATGAATACCACTTGATCAATGATGTTAGGAATTGGTGAGGTTTAGTATTTTCATCGAAAAGAAGGTATTTTTTCTCGAAATGATCATGCCACAATAGTGTGTGATGAACAGCAAGTGCTGGTATTGATGAATACCACTTGATCAATGATGTTAGGAATTGGTGAGGTTTAGTATTTTCATCGAAAATAAGGTATTTTTTCTCGAAATGATGATGCCACAATGGTGTGTGATGAACAGCAAGTGCTGGTATTGATGAATACCAATTGATCAATGATGTTAGGAATTGGTGAGGTTCGGTATTTTCATCGTAAAGAAGGTATTTTTTCACAAAATGATGATGCAATCATGGTGCGTGATTAAGAGCACTTTTGTCTCACTGGGAGTTCAGCTAATCAGGTAGTTTTCACAGCAATCATCGCCTAATCAGAAGTTCATCATCGAGATTTCATTGAATGAAAGAATTCGGGTTTTTGGCGACCAGTCAATATGGTGTTTCATCTTAGTGATTTCTAATATTCATTCTCGAGGATATCAGGAAACTGAGGAGTTTAGTCAGGGGTCGCAGCGACATATATTCGAAAATCAGGATTACGAACAGGAAAGTTTTAAAAAAATCAGGAATTGTAAAATTCATCGTTAGATAGCTTTTTAAGATCAAATCTGCAAAAAGTGAACGAAGCAATCATGGTCAGTTGAAGTTAAAATGTGTGTTTTCTCAATAAACGCCAAATCTGTCTATGTTTCATCCCTTTCCCCAACAAAATTTTTTCCTCTTTTTTATTTGCTTGCTATTACACGTTACCCGCCTTAATATTGTGCATCGTCGACTATCCGTTTAGTTTCTCGGTTAAGTGGGCGCATAAACGCGGTTAGACTTCGGTCGATAAAATAACCAAAACTAACTGCTCGTTTTCGATCGTTGCGTATACATCACCGAAAAGAAGTCATCGCTTCTCTCTATTTCTGTTCTACCATACTTTACATCGAATTTATTGCCAGTTAGAGATATGACGTGAGAATTGTATTGCAGTATGATGTACAGATCACACTGCAATAAAAGTGTCATATCATATTTATGATTGGTAATAAATTTGAATTGAAGTATGATGTACAGATCACCCCTCACACCCTCACTCTCAAGTAACTTTACTATGCAGTATAATGTAGGAAGAGGTGCCTCTGTGTCTTCTCTTTGGAATGGTGCAAACCGCAGTTCTCCAGCTCTTTGCGTTCTTGAATTATCTCAAAAATACCCGAGTCCGTCATATTTTTGGACAGGGATGGGTTACTTTTTCCAAAAGTTATTTTTTAGATTGTCGACTGAACTTTTTTGTTTGAATGGAATGTATATCGAGAATTTGTTCCAGCTTGTTGTTTACGATCTGTCGTATATAAAATGAGTCTACGTATAAAATTATGGATACTATCTCGAAAGATTTTTTTCTTTATCTCTGTTAGGATCGCCATCTACAGTGAAACCTCCTTAAATGGGCACCTCTATAACAGGGGCACCTCAGTCATGTGGGTACCTAATAGATCGACCGATCGATCGATTTTGCTGGATATGACCTTCTATAATATGGGCACCTCTGTAAAATGGGCGATTTGAAAAAGTCCCATAGGCGCCCATCTAAGGGAGGTTCTACTGTATCTACCTTCGATATAGATGGACGATCCTCTCCTCTTCTCCTGTTCTCTCTTTCTCTCTCGTTGTTCTCGGTGTGGGTTGTCTAGTCGTCGTCCGGTGAGTCTTGCTCTCTCTCGGTCTCCTTTTTTTTTCGTTTTTGTTGTATTTTTTTCTATCATCATCGTGTGTGGATTTTTCTCTCTCGTTTGTTTGTTTTCTTTTTTCTGCTTCTCCTTCGGGGTTTTCTTTTTTTTCTTGAACTTCGTATTTTTGGTGCAAAATAAATCATCGGGAGAACTGGAACCTAACAATCTCAAAAAATAAGAAAGAAAAGTAGAATAAAACTGAAGTCATATTTTGGTCAATTGTTCACCTGTCAACGTTGATTGGCAATGATGGTATGATTAGCTAAAAGACATACATTTTTGTTAAAGGAATACTTCTTAGTATTATCAAGTTAGTTTAAAACAAGATGTGAGCATATTACAAATGATAACTGACTGAAATATGAAATCAACAAATATTTATCCTCACAAGCCATAATATTTCATCTCAAACTGTAGACTAAACAATAGAAAACTTAGATGTCATCACTGTCATCAATCAAAAGATTTGACGCAACAAATAGACTAAATAATTAGAGATTCGGATATCATCACTATCATTGATCAATAGGTTTGACGTAACAAATAGACTAAACAATTGAAGATTCGGACATCATCACTGTCATCAATCAAAAGATTTGACCGGAGAAATATAGACTAAACAATAAGAAGATTAGATAATGATCTACCGATACTCGACTATAAATAGTGGCGCAGTTTTTACCCTCGTTCATTCGACGATTTTTTCATTTCTCAGTACTATTCTCATGAGCTCTACTTTTTTTGTACGATTATCTTCAACATGTCTCGCCATTTGATCGCCTAGTTTATATTTCTCATCTTACAAGTTATGAACAATATTCGTGTACTTCAAGTGATTCATAGATGCAATTCTAACAAAAGTTTGTATTGATCCGTTGTGGAGTCCGATCCGTTGTGGAGTCCGATTCGTTTTGGAGTCCGATCCGTTGTGGAACCTAATTCGTTTTTGCATTTTTGTAAATGAGAACTAAAATATAATGAATGAAACTATTTGCAAAAAACTCAAATATTATGCTGTTTAACTTCATATACTATCGAAGATAAATCGATTAGTTTCAATTTGTCGAACATCTCCCAGTTGCTGCTTCACTTCTTTTTTTTATTTGAAACGAATAATTATCAATTACAAATTTGCAACGTTCGCAAGAGTAAGAAGTCATGTTTCTCGTATGATCATTTGAAAAAAACTAACTTCTTCTATTTTCAATTTTTGAGAAGTAATGAAAAAAAAAGATTATCTTAAAGCGTTCAATGAAACGAGTCATCTATCGACAAGAAATAAAGATCAATAGTTCAATTGGCATTGATCATTGACCAATTGGACAATAAAGTATGTGAATGAAACAAACTTGTATGAGATTCAGTCGAAATTTGTTCATTCTATAGTGCGTTTGAAGTCGGAAAGATGGATGGTTCTTTTTGAAGATTTTGATCAATTAAATTATCACCTTAAAATTAATCGAATGACGATAAAATCAATAAAAAATTTCTTAAAGAGAACTCAATCAGCGAATATATTTTTAAAATAAAGAGCTCATCATGAGAATATTCGGCAAGCTCATCAATCTGGTATTAGTTTTTTGACAATTCGGTAAAGCGAATAAATATTTTATAAAAAAAAACAATGAAAATCATCACCGGATTGTTCTGCGCTGTTTTGGAAGATTGTTCATATCTTTTCACGCAAACTGATGATATTTTTTTTTAATTTGAAAATGACGATTCAACTGATTGTGTTTGAACAAAAAATGAAAAAAATATACAAGAGCTACAGTGGGAAATAATTTCAAAGAAAACAACAGAATTTTTCATCAAACTTTTGGTATCTTAAGCAAAAGTTTGTATCTCACTTGTGCATGAAAATATATGTGCAAAAAGAGACGTCATTATTAATTTAAAATTTTATTCAAAGGTATTCGACACTTTACATATTCATATGATAATCAATCATATGCCATAAATTGTTTATGTTAGCTGTATGATCCTATCAAACGTTTCCCTTTTATACACGAGCATATAGCAGACATATATGTTCCAACCTGTTAAAAAAACTAAAGAATAATCGATCATTGTTCGTCTATTACTTAAAAAAATAACAGATAAGACATTTTCATTCTTATAAATACGTGAACTTCTCAAATTTTCATATATTCAACTAACAATCTACCTACTTCATCATTTTCACTAGCATCAAGTAAACTCACTCATATAGTAGCAGCAACTCGCACAATAACTCGATCACGGTTACTGTTAATTAGCATATTATCCGTCTAAAACTATTTCTGTAAGTAAAAAATCAGTGTGTATACTAGATTTTAGTCAAAGACGACGGCAATAGAATATTGTTGTTTTGTCCAATTTGATTCTTTAAAAGCAAACGAATGAGTCCAAGCTGAAAGAAAACAGAAAAAAAAACGACTGAAAGTTGCGTTTTTTACTCAATTTGATTGTTGAGACTGAAATAGTTTAGTTGAAATTGATAAAAAATAGAGAGAAAAAAAAGAAAAAGAGCGAATAAATTTCGTTCAATTTGATCGTTTAGGAGTAAATGAATAAGTTGAAATTAAGAAAAAAACGATTGAATATTGTTGTTTTATTCAACTTGACTTGTTAGATTCAAATGACTAGGTCGAGATTGAGAAAAAAGAGAGAAAAATGATCGAATTCCAATGTTTTGCCCAACTTGATTGTTTAAGAGCAAATGAATTAATCCACAATGAGAAAAATATAAGAAACGATTAAATCTCGTTTTTTTGTTTAACTTGATTTTTTCGAAGGAAACAAATGAGTCGAAATCAAGATAAAAAAGAAAAAAACATTGAAACCGGTTGTTTTGTTCAATGTCTTTGTTTAGATACAAACGCTCGAGTCGAAATTGGGAAAAAAAGAGAAAAAGATGAAATCTCACCGTTTTTTCAAGTGGATTGTTTATATTCAAAACAATTAATCGAAATTGATAAAAATTGGAAAAAGCATCAACTCTTTAAATAATTTTTCTGGAATAATTTCACTTAATAAAATTTTTTTTAATTTAAAATGTTTTCAAATAACTGATTCAACTCAGAAACTTCCTTTATCATTTCAGATTGTAATAAATACTCTAAATTATTCACGCAAAACATGAACAAACAATGTATTTTCTGCACCGTATTGTGTGCAGGTTATTCCTGCTCACAATGCAATCAAATGAATCGTGGCTTAAAATTTTCCCGATTACTTCAACTTTTAGGAAAATGTTCCGAAAGTATAGTGTACCACGATGAAATTAGTTCGGTTGTTCAACGAATCAAACAAGTAATTTTATTAAAATTATATAAAATTGATAATCGTATAACAATGTAGATTGAATCGCTTATGACACCGATTTCGTTTCATCCGATCCAAGTTTTCGATGAAACAAAACATGAAGTAGATGCTGTCGCTAAAGAATACCTGCGAAAAGCAACTGATGACGTGCATCATCTTATTCCAGTCAATGTCGGTAACGATGGAAATTGTCTATATCATTCTATGGTTCTTCTTATGAATAATGCATCGATAACGGCAAGTGAATTGCGAGGTATGCATATTCCTTTTGTAATATTATCGTAAAAGTAATTTTGAAATAATTTTTAGTCCGAACAATCATCGAAATTGTCACAAATGAAAACTATTACCATACTATGTATTCACAATATGCCGGAGCTATCGATGAGGCTATAAAAGCTATCTGCAAAAATTATACATATTCTGAATTATTCGAAATTGTTGCATTATGTAATGTACTTCGATGTAACATTCGCAGCGTTTACCCAATAATTGATTTTCACGACTCGATGGCAATTCTTGACGATGTTTTCACGCCTATTGCACCGAATATTGAAAATTGTAACATTTCGATTTTGTGGTCAAGTTGTTTGAATGAACAAGACAATCGAATGCACAATAATGGCACGTGGAATCCAAACCATTTTGTTCCGCTTCTGCCGCCATCTGCTCTTAATGAGTTTGATAATACCAGTCAAACAAGACCACCTGCTGTGGTGAGTTATTGATTGATAATGAGCGTTTATGACGTGTGAATTATTTTATTTTTTAGACTCCTGAAAAGAGAACGTTCAAAAATAATACTACTACTCAAATAAGAATTCCTGATTTTCAATCTTCTCCTAGCAGACGTTTACGGAGAGAAGATACCATCGATGATAACACCACTCAGCAAGTTATTTCAAATACAAAAGAAAAGAAAACGAATGACAAAAAATCACAACAGAAAATTCGACTCGAGAAACAGAGAGAGAGAAGTCGATCTAATCGAACAAGTGAAACAGAAGAGCAACGGCAAATCCGACTTGAAAAGGATCGAGAACGACGTCGATCAAATCGAACAAGTGAAACAGAAGAGCAACGACAAATTCGACTTGATCAACAAAAGAAGCGAAGTAAAAGAAACAGAGCCCAAAAGATGTCCGAAAGACAGAAACATGCAAACATTGATATCGAACAAGATAATATCGAGAATCAGTTCTCCATCGGTCCACCTTGGCCTGAACCGATTCCTCGTGATCTGAAAGAAACTCGTTTGCAAGAGTTTTTACAGCAAATGTCGATGTCGGTCTTGGCAGAAGTATCTTGTGCAGTTTGTAATATTCGTGCCCCAGCAAAAGATTCGAAGAAAATACCGTTCTCAAAAATTCCAAATATCAATTTACTTAAAGTTGGTGAAGAACTTAGTCATTTATTAAAATTTTCAAACAAGGACGTTGGAATCACCATCGCTGATAACAGAATAATGATGGCGGAACCGATTACAAGTAATATTCGATTGCGATGCTTCTGAAAATCAAAATAAATGTTATCTCATTTCAGGTTCTTCAACGCTTAATTCACCATCTTTCCATTATCAAAATGGCATCGTATTATATAAAGATGGTTTATTTCAAGAAAACAAAATGGATATGTGCACGCTTTGTGTAAAATGCCATGATGCTCTTTCCAAAGAACGAATTCCAAAATTTTCAGCTGCCAACAATATGTGGTTAGGTGATATTCCTGCTGAATTACAAGGATTGACAATTCCCGAAGAAAAACTAATATCACTTTATCGGCACAACAGTTGTATAATCAAACTTCATTCACCTTTCCATTCAACTACAACTGCTCAAGCAGCACTAAAAGGCAATTGCATTACGTTTCTTCAAAACGTACCAAATATCGTCAATAGTTTGCCATTTACACTTGATGATCTATGTGATACACTTAAAGTCATTTTTATTGGCGCTCGACCTCCCGATCGTATTCAATTAAGAAAAGTTCTAACGGTACGAAAGAAAAAAATTACACAAGCATTGCAATGGTTAAAAAAATACAATGTACTCTATCGAAATATCAATATAAATCTCGAAAACATTGCTCAATTACCAGAAGATGATGTACCAGACTGCATCATGTCAACATTGGAACAAAAGTTAGGCGAAGAAGAAGTTCCTTCTGAACGAGCCGGCTATGTTCCTGATCCATTAGTGAACCCAACAGAACATACTGCTGCAGATACAATTCCTATTAGCAACAGGTAAAAATGATTAATAAAAAAATAAATCCATAGACGCTTTCCTTTTCAGTGGTGTTCTTGATGTTAATGGGTCGGCAGTATCGGCAGATGAAATTGCTGATTATGTTCTTCGTAGAATAAAAAGGAATGAAAATAATAATCAGATGGATATCGAAAATGTTTATTTAATTCCACATGCATCGAAACCAGTTAATGAATATTACAATCCGAAATTGTTAACAGGTTTATATCCAACTCTATTCTGCTATGGACTTGGAGCACCGGAAGATCAATCGCGTCCAGTTCATATAAATTTAAAAGAACACATACGTTATTTATTATCATACAATGATCGCCGTTTTGAAACAAATCATAGTTTCATATTTGTCGTCTTTAATTTATTGCAACGTCGTGATGCTTGCTTTCATGCTCAATTAATAGCATCAAAACCTTATTTTCAATCATCCGCTGATGAAATTCAATCTTTGAATAGTAACGATATCGAGTTAGCCCTAAAAAATGCCGCTAAAAAAATTTATACTTCGGAACCAAACAGTAAATTAAATAAATTATTGCAACATATTAAAACGATTGGTGGTCGAGTGATGGGTTCAGCATATTCTCGAATGGCTTTGCGTACTCAGATCCACTCGCTTATCTATTACGAAGGATTACCAAGTCTATTCGTTACTATAAATCCAGCCGATATCCATAGTCCTGTTGCATTATATTTTGCCGGTATCAAGCTCGACTTAGACAACATCCAATACGAGCAACTTATGAATGCTTATAGAAGAGCTGAAATTGTAGCATCGCATCCCGTTGCTACTGCCAAATTTTTTCATGTTCTAATTACAAATATTTTAAACACCATGATAGTTGGTGGTGTTCTTGGACCAATCAAGGCTTATTTCGGCACGGTTGAAAGTCAAGGTCGAGGCTCACTCCATCTACATCTCCTTATTTGGCTCGATCATGATATGAAACCGGCTGATATGAAAGAAAAAATCCAAGATGCCGGTTTCCGAGAAAAATTAAAAACATATTTGGAAGATATTATCAAAGAAGATTTAGATGATTTCAAAGAGAAATGTATTTTTCAATCATCGAATGGTAAGAGAACTTTTTTCAACTATTCATTCTAATTTTTTGCTATAGCGCCCACACCAACATTATTTAACAGTCCTGCAAGACTATCGGATGACAATATTTATGCAGCTCTACGTACTATTGATTTGTCAAACTTGGGAGAAAATAGACCGTCGTCTTCTATTCTGTCCACTCCGATGAAACAACAGCAACTTTTTCCATCAACTCCTTATAGATCTCCATCGATTCCTTATCGGTCTCCGTCAATTCCATATGCATCCCCACTACCGAACAGATTGTTACAGACACCAACACATGATCAAGCAATGAACGGTACAATTTAGTAAATACTTATTGAAAGACAAAACATTCTTTTTTGTTTCAGATATGGATGTTTTACAAAATCATCCAAACTTGGTTCCAGCTTGCTTACCTACTCCAAATCCATCGTTACCTAATTTTCAATCAAAATTCCGTGCTGACATAGTAAAATTAGTTGAAACTAGCAATGTCCACAAGCACAGTGACACGTGCTATAAATATTCGAAGTCCAATCAGGATAATAAGAAGATCTGTCGAATGCGTATGCCACGTAAATTAGTTGCGGTTTCAACAATTGATCCAGATGCAGGTCACATAACAATGCGACGATCAGATCCAATGATAAATAATTTTAACGAATATCTGATTGCCGCATGTCGCTCGAATATGGACATCAAATTTATCTGGAGTGGCAATGATGCAAAAGCTCTTGTCTATTATATTACCGATTATGTGACAAAGATGAATCTTTCATTTCATGATACATATGCACTTGTACAAAAAAGTATTGCATCAATTATGAATTCATCAAATCAAACAAATAATGAAAATGCGATTGAAAAATCTCGGAAACTCGTCTTACGTTGCTACAACACACTTGCTTCTCAACAAGAATTATCCGGAGTACAAGTTGCATCATATCTCATGAATTGGAATGACCATTACACTACCCATAAATTTCAAGGTCTTTATCTGATACAAACTGAGCGATACTGACAAACGCAATTGAATGAAAAATGCTCCAAACAAAGATTAGATTTTTCCGCACGAAGTGAGTATCTTTTCTTTGAGTTTAGAGTGATATTGAAAAAAAAGATTTTTTTTCCTGAAGATGTCGTACAGAGAATCTTTTTTTCTCTCTCTTCCTTTTCTCTTTATAATGAGCTGAAAACGCACATATATATTTATTTATTTATATAGATATCATCGATAGTGATGGTTATGAACATGGTCCAATTGACAATGAAAACAATGATGAAGAACATTTTCAAATTCAAACCACTGAAAATGACAACAAATATGTACTTGTGAACACAAGGATCGATTATCAATATCGCTGCGATGATCTTAATAATATGTGCTTATACAACTTTGTCAGCAGATTGTATAAGAAAAAAATGAATGCAACTGACCTGAAATATTTGTCAAAGGCCGCTGAACTAATGGAAGAGGAAACTAGCCACAGAGGTCGACCAGCTCATCAACGTTTTCCTTTCCAAAAGCAACATCCACAAGCAGCAACACATTTATTAATGAAATACAGCAATTCTCATGTACCTATCCTTTACGGCCCTCAAATTCCTCGATGCGATCGAGATGACACACGAGAACGATATTGTCGAGCACTTCTCACACTCTTTGTACCATGGCGCACCGTTGCCGATCTTTGTGAAATGGAACAAACATGGGAAGAAGCTTTTCAAGCTCGAAAAAATCTTATTTCTATTCGTTCATGGAACATCATAGAAAATATTCAGCTTTTACATGAATGTAAAAAAGATCGAGATGAACATTTACTTCAAGTAATTGCTGAAGCTCAAACTGATAATGACGCAATTGATCCCGTTTTTGTGCCATCGAATCAACATACTTTCGATGGAGATGAAATGGATGACGCTGAAGACTTATTGGAATTATTGGGCAATTTGGATGAATACACAAATGCAGCAATAAATGCCACAAGAAAAACAACAGAAGATAAATATATCGAAGAAACCATCCAAGCAGTTGAAAATGTTGGAAGATTTAGCAACGTGAATTGTAAGTATTATTTTATTATACATACAAATTTATTTCGAAAATAAATGCGTTAATTTTTTTGCAGCTAATCGTCAATCTTCTTTCAACGAAAGAATTGAATATTCAAACCAGCAACTTGTTCCGTTTGTCTCAGCAACGCCAAATCTTATTCGAATGAATACAAAATGGCAAGAACAATTGAAAGCTGAAAAAGAACGAGTTCGACGAGGTTTGATTACAGGCAACTATGATAAAGAAGATGACACGTTGAATTTACATGCTGCAAGAGATGCTGTTGTAACAGTGATAAATCCGAATAATTATAACAGCAACAATTTTGAAAATTACGGTTCGATTCTTCCAGTAGTCTCAGTTACAACTAATTTTCCAACTCAAAAATCGATCGCCGATGAATTTACACTAAACAGAGAACAACGAGCAGCATTCGTGATCATTACAAGTCATTTGGATGGTGACAGTAGATGCCGCACAGGTATGTTTCAAAGTAATACATCAAATCTTAAAATATACGGCATTTTTAGGTGACAATAATGGTCAACTTATAATGTGCATACCCGGATGTGGTGGTACTGGCAAATCGCAACTTATTCGTGCTCTAAGCAAATATTTTCTTATCACGAAGAGAATACAAATGATGCGAAAACTTGCACCAACTGGAATTGCCGCTGCTGAAATAGGTGGCATGACGATTCATTCATTTTTGGGTGAACAACGTAATTCTGGAAGGCCACGAACCATCAAACCGGGAGATACAAAACTCGAAAAAGAATGGAGACTTGTCGAATATTTATTAATCGACGAAATGAGTATGGTCGGCTTAAATTTACTAGCAAAACTTAATCGAATCATATGCGCTGCAAAACATGTCGATCCACAAGTACCATTCGGTGGTGTAAACGTTATCTTTTTCGGCGATTATTTACAATATCGACCTGTATATGATGCACCATTACATACCGACTTTTCAGTACCATCGAAAAAGAATTCAATCAAATTACCTAATGAAAAAGAAATTCAACAACGTGTTGCACGTTCGCTAATTCTTCAAATTAATTGCGTCGTGAAACTCACTGAACAAATGCGGACAGAAGATCCACGTTATCTTGAACTTCTTGATCGACTTCGTCATGGAAAATGTAACTATGACGATTATGAATTATTATTAACACGAGTTGTTGGACAATCATCAGTTAATTCTCTAAATGATTCGCCTTGGAATAAAGTAAGTTTTTCTTTTCGTTTCTGATAATTTTTGTGATTTTCTGTCTTTAGGCTCCAATTCTTGTATACCGAAATGAAGTGCGAACACATTTGAATAATAAAGCCGCAATTCATAAAGCGACACAAAAGGGACAACGACTCATGGTGTGTGTCGCTCAAGACACATGCAAAGGCAAACCAATCGAAGATCCAACACTCGTTAAAAAACTGTTAGAATTATCTGATAGCAAAACTGAGCATTTACCAGGTCTTTTACCGTTTGTTCCTGGAATGCCTGTTATTCTGACACAAAATATTGCAATCGAGTTGGGACTAATCAATGGAATGAATGGAATATTTCGACAGCTTGTCTACGAAGAGAGTTCCGTATCAACAGACGCTGTTTCCGAAACATTTCCAAATGATACAAAATACATTCATCGGCCATTATATGCATTAGTTGAAATTGCCAAATCAAAGGTTGAATGTAACTTCGAACAGCTTCAACCAAATATTGTTCCAATACCTTTAATGGAACAAACATTCCGTGTGGATATTGCCGATATTTTGCCTAAAGATAAAAGACCAAAAACAAATCGAAAGGCAATTTTATCAATTAAACGTCGTGCACTGCCACTCGTACCTGCTTATTCGATTACAACACATAAGAGTCAAGGTCAAACTTTAAAAAATGTTGTAATCGATCTGAAATTACCAAACGAAAATGATGATCTTGCCTCAATCTATGTGCCTTTATCAAGAGTCAAAAGATTGACCGATTTAATTATTTTGCGTCATTTCGATTACAAGGTTTTATTAATGCAACCAAGCAAATCTCAAATCACTGAGATGGAAAGACTCGATAAACTATACACAGATACTCAAAAACGTTTTTCCGAGTGGTTTTAGTCTTTTTCATCTTAAAAGTTTTTTTCGATGATTGTGAAAGTTCATATATGTAGTTCATGCTGAAGTTTTTGAATTTCTTTTATTCAATTCAATTTCTCATTTTATTTGCTTTTTCTTCACATGTTTTCATATTTATATACATGTTCTATTTCATAATTTCTCTCGTTGTTTCATTTTGTATCGTATATCATTATAAAATGATGTTTTTTGTAAAAAATATTCCAATTAGATCATTTGCATGATCAGTATTGCACAAGGTTCAATTAGAATCGTGTCTTTGTTAAAATAAATTGTTTTTTCTTTAAAATTTTACAAAGCTCTTATATATTCATGTGTTGTTGACTTGCATCAATGAACATCATTGAATTAATATCTACCGATATCGTGCTTTCTACTGGACAACAAAATTTTCTTCATTTAAGTCAACTTGGATTAACATAATTTTGTTCCTTCTCTTAATTCAATTTTTAAGAAATATTTCAAAAAGATAAACCATTTTTGATCTTTCAATATTCAATCGAAAAATATGTCATTCAATTCGTGAATGAACTTAGAAAATGCATTAAGTCGTTATTTTCATAATGAGAGATTACTTCTGCCTTTTCAGTCGAGGGTCAAGTGAGTCGAAACGACGAACGTTACTTGTAATTAGAAGACCATTTTCAGAGTATTAGTATTGAGCAAAATGAAAGCAAACTATGCATACTCCATAATTCCCTTGTTGTTACCTGTATCGATGAGTATACTGTTATGCGATTGTGTATCTCATCGGCGAAAAACAAATCGCAGAACATTTAGATTGCCGAAACTCGCGCCAAAATAAACATTATCGAAAATGTAAATCGTCGAAATGGAGATCGCCGATAATTTATCGGTGATCTCTGTCAATATTCTGCACTTTGATGACTTCCATTACCAACGATTTTCCTTTCGATGATGACTTTTTTTATTTGCTTCTTATGTATATATACCACATGTAGTTAGATTTAACAAGCGTAGTATTATCTCATACTATCCTCAATACTTTCGATCATTCAGATGATGATTTTCGGCGATCTGCATGTCGGCGAAGTGGATATTGACCATCAAACCGAGATCAAGACATTAGCAAAACTAATGCAAAAGTAGCACCATCTACGATGTTGTTCTGCCAATATCTTGATCTCAGTTTGACGGCAATGAAAACAAATTGTCGATTCCGACACGGCATATCGATTTTCAGTTTCTGTAAAAATCTCATCCAACGAAAATTGTCCGTAAAAAAAATTCCCAAGTGCATCTACTATAGTCACACTACCGCAGAGCAAACCCGAAAATAAAATACCGTTAAAATTTCTCTACAATTGTGAGTGTTTCTTTGTATTTACCGATAGCAGGTGGTTTATGTTTCACACTTTAATACTGAAGCGATTGCGCTAACAGCTATTTTCTCTTCTATCTGTAAGACTTGTTTTTCTTTATAGTAAAGTGGAATTTTTTTCGAATTTATAATAACTTTTTTAATTTTGATCTAGAATGATGCTGAACAATATAAATATTGTTCTTTGTTGAATCAAAAGCTAATGAATATATACAAACGGACGCTGTTTGTTGTTCATTATCGTCATGAAAATGAAACAATTGTTGTTTAAGTCAAGAAACAAAGTTTTCGAAATATTTAAGATGCAATACCCAATATAAACTTTTATACATGGGCTTAAACGCGTAAACTCAGTGACCGAGAGTTTAAAGTCGTTGTTTTAAAAAGTCATTGTTACCTTCTTCTAGAGCATGGTTCAAAGTGTATATAAACATATTTGGTTGCATTAATAAATGCAGCAAACTGTATTTAGTAGATAGCAGCAAAGATATCCCTCAAAAACGAAGAATATCAGTTTGTCGAGACCATCAATTAACCTAGCCGATATATCGGAATAGCGTGACGTATACAAAGCTGATAGTGGCCGATTAAATCTATGAAAGTAAAACTATCTGTCGGCATAACAATTGACTTTTTATGTCTTGTACTTTTTTACAGCAAGGTTAAACAAAACTACTATATTTACAACGTCATCGCGTTTCGTCATCTATTTTTGCGATAATTTCCAAACAGCTCATTCAAACGAGCCCATATTTTGGGAGGTTTTGGAGGAGGCAGAGACACATCTTCTAATGAAAGAACGAACCTCCTTGGCAACCTGATTGCTGAGAAAGGTTACTAAAATCGTAGCCAAAACGTCTTCAATGGAACAATTTCCTGTTGTTTTGGAAATTCAAGAAAAGACAAACAACAAAAGTATTTGTCCGTTATGATGACATTACTCGTCTGACAAGCCTATGACGGCTGTACACAATCAGAGTTGAAAACGCTAATGACTTCTTCCATTATCTATGACGGGTAATCAAACAAACCCGATTCTTCAAAATATCGATCATTTATCTCGAGGCATTTCAGAAAAAATAGACTTGTCTATGTACTATCAAAGAAACAGAGATGAGAATTTACAGAAAATATTTTCGTCAACAGCAAAAATAAAAACCGAAGGAAGCAGAGACTAGATAATCATAATAAACTGATCTCGCACAACAGGCAACGAAAATGCGTTGTTAATTTAATTTGATGTCGAAATCATAACAACGAAAGACTAGAATTCCATTAAGAGATAAAACGAGATTAGAATATTGCATTTGCCATCGCCCATCAAGTCTCATCATCACTTGGTGTCAACAGTGCAGATATTTGTTTCGATATTGCTAGAAATTCTTCTTGACTCACACCTCGTTTCCGTGGGGATCCAGGCGGTGAACTCGCTGGTTTTTTCGATGGATATTTCTGCGGAGTCGCTGGTGATGGTGGGGGCGGCTCGTTTGGTCGATGCCGTTGAGCAGTTAGCAATGTTAAGGATGGCATCGGTTCGTCAATAGACAAAACCGGTGGCTGCGTAGCCATTTGATTAATGATGGTCTTTGCAACCAATGTCGCCCGTCGTTGACGCAGTCGATCGAGATTCGGCGGTGGTGTAGCCGGTGACATCACATCATCATCTTCGCAGCCGGAACTCAGTTCACTAGTTGATGATTGTGAAGGCGACACTGCATTGTGCTTTCTGACAGATAGCATGGACGTCGCTGGCGAAGGGCTCGAACCAGCACAGCGACCACATGATCGAATAATCGTGTTCACTTGGACACTTTTGTCATTGCTTGAGTCATCTTCCGACTTCTTAAATGCTCGAATAATGAGACCAGTGGAAAGACGACGCACTGGTTCCGCTATTCCGATTGGACGCGGAATGGATATGAGTGGTAAATCGGGAGCAAGGGATAAAGCACGTGTTAAGCGTGGCGGCCGAGCAAAAACGTTATCTGAGAGTGACGCTGATGTTGAATACAAGTTGAGATCGGATGAAGCTAATATATCATCCGTGCTTAATTCATGAAAACCTAATCGTAAAAACCTCTGCATTAGTTGTTCGATTCTGTTTATTTGACTTACCCATCTGTCGAAGAAATTCGACCAGATCTCGCAGTAATTTCGCTCCGATATCCGCAAGTATGGTTTGTATTCTAATTTGTACAGCCTTTATACACAATGAAACAATCGCCACGCCAAACAAGACGTAGATAGCTAAGATAAACATTGATCTTATATTATGTTCTTGACTAGTCGTGGCGTTTCGATAGTAATTGCTGAAAGTAATCGTAAATAAAGAGGTAAAACAAATATAAACACTATCAAAATATGAATTTGATGTTATTAGACATGCGCCGATCAATATGTAGATAAACAGTGTAATTATTAATTGGGACATGGTTAAATCATCATCATCATCGACGTCTTTCAATGCATCGACGAGAATATTGTAAATATTTCGAAGACGTCTGATATGAACATTGGGGGATAAACGTCTTCGCTTCAATGATGACTGGTTGACGTATGGATCATTCTCGTTGAAATAATTATCGTATGAATATGTCGAAGATGGATTCGCTTTGGGAGAGAATAGTTCGTCTTCATCGGTCGGAATAGGTATTGAAATGTTTAATAGTTTTTCAATAAACCGCAACAATGTCCATTGACGAATATGAAGAAAATAATGCGTTGAATAGGCACGTAATAATAGTAAGGATAAGTATTTGATTAAACGTGTGATGAGTAAACTCAGATCAGATAGAAATACTAATGTTAATGGAATACCAATAGCAGCATAGATCATTAAAAATAATTTTCCTATTTTTGTAACCGGGATGAAATCATTCGAACCTGAAGTATGCCGAAGGAAATAGATTAGTTTGCTAGAAATGTCGACTTACCAATGGTGGTTAAGGTGGTGCCCATGAAGAATAGAGATCCCGCAAAAGTCCAATGCGAACTTTCTTCATTGCCTGAAGATTGTTCTGTGCTCAGCGATGATGTTGGTGAGGTTGATTTGTATGCTTTTCTGAGTTCATCTTCATATTCACGAACGTGTTTGTTAATGTATTTGATATATTGTTGCAGATCAACGATTTGTCTCTTATCGACAATTTTTGCTAAGAGTCGTTCTCGTTCTCGATCAAGGCTTTTCAGGGGAAGAATGGCAGTTGTTGTTGCTGTTATTACTTCTACT
>CAWLAL010000294.1:0-24367 GCA_963854785.1 Vaccinium vitis-idaea | reverse complement strand
CATCGGCGGCGGACTCGCAGCCGGTACTCGTGTCGGATGTGTACGACGGCTTGCAGCGCAACGACAGCACCGTGACACAGATGATCCTGCCCTCGAGGGACGGGCACGGAATGTTTACCACGCCCGAAGATGATCGAGATGACCCTGGTGTTGAGGTTGTCCGCCGCCTGATGATCTTTACGCACGAAGACAGATCTAGCCAATCTCGGCTAGACATCCAACACCATGCAAGGTCGACTTCTCCTGTAAGTCACGATTGGAAATGTCTCCAGCGGTCCCGCTGACGGTCAACAGGTGTGGCAGGCGCTGCGCGTGCATGTCAACTTGGCACGGCGATCCAAAGATGCAAATCATAAAAGCAGCCTGTTTGACGATCTGGGCAACGCGACGAGCTCGTTAGCTGACAGCGCCTTGTCGGCAACGGCCCCTGGAGTCGATGAACAGCTGCTGATCCACCACATGCTGTGCGCCGCAGAGCTGACTCGCGAGGCGTTCGGATCGATGCTGTGGCGGGTCCACAGGGACCAGGTGCAGCGACTTGCTGGTCAGCTCGACTATGAGAGGCTCGCACCGTGGCAGGCCGACATCATGATGTCTGCATGGTGGACAAACATTGAGCTGGCTGTCGGCGAGGTACCCCTCTTGAGCACTCATGCCGACTTGCCACTGCACCACGTCGAATGCTGCATGGAAACGATCGTCCAGAGTGCGAGGGGCGCGGCCGTGAGCCCCATAGCGCAGCACGTCTTCCGGACTGCCAGTCGCGCTCTAATCCGGCTAGGGGCGCGTATAATCTATCTCGTGCACAACCTGGCGCAGACAACTGCCCGGCTCCGCGGTCTCGCAGCAGAGAAGCCAACGGGGCCACAAACGAGTCAGGAGGCTGGCGCGCTGCATCAATGTTTTGAAGAGCTGCAGCAGAAGC
Organism: Vaccinium vitis-idaea; assembly: GCA_963854785.1. Classification (NCBI taxonomy): domain Eukaryota; kingdom Viridiplantae; phylum Streptophyta; class Magnoliopsida; order Ericales; family Ericaceae; genus Vaccinium; species Vaccinium vitis-idaea. Next base: position 23,442 of record CAWLAL010000294.1, on the reverse strand, counting down.
TGTGGGAAACATGGACGGAAGAGGCCTCGTACCTGCTGCAAGGGCTCTTCAGATCGCCAAGCGCAAACGTTAGCTCGTCCGGCCTCGTGCGGCTGCAGTGCCTGTGGCACCATGTGAGTACCAACTCCGAGCGTCCTCCCCCCAACCAGTCAGGCTTACTTTACTGCAGATCGGTGCCTGTCTGTACATCGCTCTGGTGCTGCCTGCCGTGCAGTTGACGAAGGCCGGCGTACCCTTGTCGCCCATCGTGACACAGATTATGGCGGAGCGAGCCGAGCGCATCAAGGTTGCCAGGCTGTTTGGCCCCGAACGCGCGATCGAGCAGACACCAGCAGTGCGGTTAGCATTTCGACTTGCTTCAAGATCGGTGGTGCAGGGCCCAGATACTCCTGCGGTCTATGCTTGAGTCGGGGCAAGGAGCAAAGTGTGGAGGAGGGGACAAGGTTTACATCGGAGAGGTTATTCATAAGACGATCCCGCGACACAGAGTATGGCGCCAAGTGTTTGCCACCGGGCGAGCAGACGCCACCAGTACCCTTTGACATTTAGATTTGCTTCGAGATCGGGGGTTCAAGGCCCAGATACTCCTGCGGTCTATGCTCGAGTCGGGGCAGGGAGCAAAGCGAAAGATAGGAGCAGTGTACGTTCGTGAGGGATCAATTCATGAGACGTTGCCGCGCGATTCCATGTGGGGTTCGTGGCGGGTTTCGCTTGGCGCCGACTTTTCTCCGAATCTGTCTATGTCCCGCCACACGTTACGAAACACTACCTCCAATGTCGATCATAAGACTGATTGATCTCGGCACATGCCGTCATACAGATGACTGTATTTCAGGGACGAAGGTTAGAAGACGGTAAAGAAAAACAATAGGAACAAAACCGGCTCGTATTCCTGAAACCCGCAGCGACCGTGGCTGCCAATCATGTACGAGTATGCACCATGACGATGGCCATGTACCCGCCTGTCAACGGCCGGAGAAGACCGCGTTTCGAAGATGGAAATGTGATGCATGATCGCTCTGCCGTGTACGGGTCCAAGCTTTGATCTAGCAGCAATGCAGCGGGATCTTTTCTTCTGTTACAGAGATAGCCGCGTGAGGAAAAGATTTTCCAACAGTCTAGCAATACGAACGTGCAGTAGCTCCGATGCGACTTGCTTCGTTTTTGATGCGCATCTCATCTCAAAAAACAAACATGATACTAAACCTACACGATATCGGCCGCTGTCATAATACACTTTTATGTAAAGAAGCATTCTAGTTGTAAACCTTACCAAGAATTAGATGCCCTATCTTCGATTCCTTAGATGTCACACGTAATTAAGGTTCTTACCTATCCACTGTCGTTTAGATTATCGGATCTTCGACGAATGACAGCGAGGCTAAATATAGAGGTTACGCAGCGTCGACAGATTAGAGGACGGTCATATGCACGAGGGTACCAGTGGAATCCCCTAATCCTTTCAGAAAGCATGGTCCAACCTGATAGAGGATAGTTCGTAAATAATCGCTACGGCATAAGACAACTAGACACTCCCCAGTTTCGATGGGATCTAAAAGAGAGGTGGATCGCGGGTGCAAGCAAAGCTGATGGGACTTGGATGTCGGCGATGATCTTACGACGGAGAGACGTGAAGAATGCATGAGCCAACTACACTCCCATTACTGTGCGATAACAAGTCGCCGCTTTCAAGCTCGAATTTTGGCAGCACGAAGTGCCAGTCATAAGCGCCGTTCCGCTCGTATCGCTACGAGGATGACGCAGAAGCTAGCCGTCTCATGATTGCGTAGTTAGCACAAATGACAATCTGCCCAGTGGGCAGCAGCGTTTACACAAGGAGTCGGCCTCCTATGCACATGTATCACCCAATATGCACTGGGAAATACTTGGAACATGTGTATTGTCAGATGATTACAAGTCGTTCGGTAGGTTGCTCTCATGCTAGATACTGGCCGCGTTAACCATCGAACAGAAGAATGGAAGCAAGGAGCGCTTGGGTCTGCGAACGACTTGCCCACTCAGCAGCTCGTCTTAAAGGTTGTGATCTGTTTTAGAGGTAGAGATTAACCTCGGGCGTGTCTCGAACTCGAGCCCATTGTTGCAATTGGGAAGAATGGTATACAACTCAATAATTGTTGGCAAGGGCACTGATCTTTGCAGGCATTCCCTCAACTTTACAACCCGATCATTCGCTTTCGAATCCAGTACAATCGTGCAGGCAGCACGATGAAAATGGAGAGATGAGTATAGGGAAATCTGACGCAACTTTCGGGTCTGCGTGTGTGCAGACACCGCAGGAGTACCTAGTAACATGCCAGCATAAGTCCGGTAGAGTACTTCCAAGAGCTCGATGTTAGCATAGTAGTCTGTTACGGTGACTATGCTTTCGAGCGTAGCATCGTGCTGCTAGCCAGAGCATTTGCATACACAAAGCAAGCCACGAGACTTGACCGTCGTGCAAGAGACTCGACCTGGAAACAGCAAGATGACTATTGGAGCACCTCTCGAGCATTACGCTGGGCGTGACGACTGATCCAAAGGCTCTCGATGATGTGGAATTCACCGAAGGCGACCTCTCCATCCTGGCAGGACCGATGAAGGCACAGGTCCTGGTCTGTCCTTCGCATGTCTAGAAGCCCCGAAGAGACTGATATGTCCACAGTCCTGAGGCTGACATGTCCACAGTCCGCATGTATCCCATCGTCGTTCTGCGAGAGTCGACAGGTTTCGTCTTCAACCGCATCTGGGTAGCTATCAAGGGGGAGACACTGAAGGTGCTCCAAGAGGGAGTCTCGACGCCAATTGAGATTGAGCGATTATTCAAGGAGAATCATGGGATAATTCTGCTGCTCCATTCCGCTAACGTAGCAATCAACAGGCGCGCATCGGTCCATGCCGGATGATGGATCAAGTGGGACTTGATGCAGTCGAGAATATGGAGGAACCCTCGTTGTAAGAACGTGGGATTCCAAGGACTCATCTTGATTGGCTTCATGACCATTAAACCACTACAGCAACGCTTGGTAATAAAACCACTGGCAAAGATTGGTCTGTAAACGCCACTTAAACCAGGCACAAAGCCCAACTTATTACTTCACAATCTTGGCTCTGCGGAGCCAGTTGCAACTAAGGACAACCTAGGTACCGTGGCCAGATACCCAGCGTGGATACTGAACTCGGGAAGGCTGCGGAGATACTCAGCCATGGTTACTGTCCCAATGGCATAGGTGAGACGCTCATTCCGCCCAAAGTGCTGACATTGTAGCTGACGCATATTACAGGCATTGACAGATCCGGCGAGCGAATGATCTGGGCAACAATGGGCAATCCGGGATCGAATGACGGCGCACTCTTCTCCGCAGATCTCGATGGCAGCGATATCAAACCCATTGTTCCCCAGGGCACAATCAATACCCCGAAACAGTGCGTCATTGACCAGGAAGCCCGACTGATATATGTTTGCGATCGCGAAGGACTTCGTGTCTGGCGGCTCGGTGTCGATGGCGCCAATGTCGAGACTTTAGTGCAAACCGGAGACCGGCAAAATACAAGCCATAAGGAGGACCAGAAGAAGTGGTGCGTAGGTATCGTAGTGTCTAGAAAGCTTGGCCGCTTCTCCTGGACTCAAAAAAACCCATCTAAGGCATCTAAAGGCCGCATTTCCAGTGCAAAGCTCGAGATGCCACCAGGAGCCCTTCCAACCGTCTGAATGTCGAGGTGATCACGCCGCCGGCCTTCCTCTGCCCATCGATCTGGCAATGGACGACGAGTTGGGCATCTTCTACTGGACCGATCGTGGCGAGCTACCTTTAGGCAACACGCTTAGTCGCAAGCATCTGGTCGGTGAAGCTCGGGCAGCAGAGAGAGCGATTGGACGACAAATGCTGGCGCAAGCGTTTGGAGGAGCCATCGGTCTGCGCCTGACAAGGTCAATGGTGTTATATGGGCGGCTGATATTGTAAGTGTGATCTTGTTCCCGGCGGTCCGCATTCGAATCCGAGTGATATGAATACTATCTGTTACCCAGGGTGGATACCTCTGGAAGTGTGATGCGTATGCTCCGAGCAACTAGATCAAGGTTTACGAGGATCGAATCTCAGCTTTCTCTGAATTGCTGTTATGCATGTATAGTCATCCAAGGACTGGTGGTCTGCTGGTGCCTCCTTCCATAGGTGGGAAGAGTTCGATGGTAGTGTGGGTCAACAATATGGTGTGCCTACTTATCATGGAGCTTCGCCGTTCGAATCTTGATTGTGTACTGCTTGTTCGCAACGAGTACCTGGAAATGGTAAGCTGGAGCACTCAGATCGTCCGACCAATCAAATTGTAGCTGTTGTTTGTTCTCGTTCGTCAATGAGTCCCGCCATACGGTGAGTGCCCGGCTGTGTACGCCTTTTCGCTGGACCACCCTACACGTAAGTAGACAGAAACCGGCCGAGTCGCACTGCTTCAACAGATTGTGCACTATCTCGTTTTAGAACGCAGGCCACCGCCTGACAACCGGCAGCTCCACGCACTGAGCAAGCTGGAGCATACCCTTGAACCACTCACGTGAATGCTCGAAGCTCTCATCCAGTGTTGGCATGTTGCGCTGCCAAAGCCATTCAAAAGTCATTTCGACGCCAGTAGGCATGTCGACTCCTCGGATGACCATTTCCAGCAGCGACTGCGAGCAAGTCCGTCGTATGCTCTGCAGTCTTTGGGATGGCGTGGATGTCCAGCGCCGAATTCTGCCAAATGAAGGTCATGGTGTCGACGAAGTTTCCAATGGCACCAAGGGCTCGCAGTGCTTCACGAACAGGAAAATGCCTAGTATTAGACACTCACGAGCGCTGTGAAAACGAACAGTGAATCCGCAATGGCCTCCGAGATCTTGACCATCCACAGACTCCCCACTCGCAAGGCGAGGCCGTAATGGGTTTTATTAGGGTCGAGCGCATCTCGGGTCTCAGAGTGCTGTTGAAGTGCCAATCCTGCAATGACTGCGGGCATCAGGTGGTCGTGCTCGAATCCCACGCTAGATGAATGTTAGAAGAGAACTGCCACCAGACATCGCGGCGGGAGGTCAGGCCGGAGCATAGCCTTGGGCTCGTGAGCTGTACGAAGTCGTAGAACAGTTCAATATCTGCGAACGCAAATGCCGTGGATGTTGGAAGCGATGCACTAGGCGAGCGAGACATCACAGTATCGGTGGTATCGCACCTTTATAGCTGCAGCTGGGCCTGAGGCGCATTTACGCGGAGCACTCTGGCCAGCATGTGTCGCACTGCCGCTGCAAGAAATGCGCTGATTGCATGATGCTTCTGCCCTCCTCGACTTGACATCGCTTACAATGCTGACACCCATGACAAGATCTTGGGTATCCAAGCCGGATCGAGCATCGCTTTGCATTGATCGAGAAAGATAGTTCTAGGATAGTTCTGGAGACATGTGCACTATTTTTTGGTTTGTCTTGTCGAGCTGGCTGGGATGTCCGACATCCTCAGACATTGTTCGATGACACAGCGATACAGTGTTGTGCAGTATAACCACAATCATCTCTTCCCGTTGATCTAGAAGCAGTAGCAGCAAGTATACGTGCAAGTCTGGAAATGCTAGTGGAAGCAGTGGTGCTGGTCTTTCTGTTTCCACGCCAATCGTGTGTGGCCGCAATGCCTCCTTCACTTGGTCCGCTTCCATCACTTTGTCACCAGTGAGAGGGATCCTCGGACATCACGACTTTGCCACCACTGCAGTCCTGGCAATGCTTGGTACGGGTAGATCGCAATCTTCAAATTTCAGAACACCAGCGAAAAGTGGTTTCCGTTCGGACCGTAGAACAGGTTGCCGCTGACCAAGTGACACCTCGGCACAACTGGTATGCCGACAGACCATGTAGCGTTGGAATGCGGCGTAGCAAAGTAGGAGGACTGCCTGATGATCGAACCGGCGTTGAAAAAGTTGGACCCGTTATGTACCTGGTCAAGAGGGAGCCGCAGCTCGCAAGGGGCAGTACCAACTCCAGACTCACCGACCTTGCTCTCGAAGCAAATCGGAGACATGAGAGTGTTGTCAATCGTATATCCATCTCTTGTCAGATCAAATCTGCAATCCCATGAAGACCCTGCGAGGATCGGGCGCAGCTGAAGCGCCAGTGAAGGACAACGTTCCGATGACATACTTGCCATTCGAGAGAAGGTGGCAGCCGCCAGAGCAGGCTGGTCAACTGCAACGCAGCCTGTACCGCGCGAACATGGTGGTAAGTGCACGGTCCAGTCGACATTCTGAACGCGATGGGCGGCGGCGATAGGTCAGTCGCGGGTGTAGAAGCAGCTGCGATGCTGTCGAGGAGCAGAAGGCGCATTGCAGCAATGTCTGACCTGTTCCTGGACAGTGGGGACCGGAGAGTGACCAGCCTACATCTTGGAGCCGTTTTTTCATAGTCAATCGAAGCTTGGAAGCCATACAGTGCCTGTCATTCACCCCCGCACTGGTCCCATACAGATGGTGAGCAGAGGGTCGGTGTGGTCAGCCATCAGCGCTGTAGACAAGATCAGTCTTCAGATAGAACTCCGCGAAGGGTTCGCGAAAACATCGAAGAACACATGATGGAGGAGAAGTTTCCACAAACAGAATGAGTCTCGCAAGTCCATTGCTGCTCTGATGTCCGGGATGATAAGTATCGCAACGAGCAAAGGAATCCAGTCTGCCTGACGAGGCTGCGGTCCGCGCCATCTTATCCACGTAGAGAGGTGCATGAGTCATGCGTCATCCCAAGATACCGGTCACGTCACGAGTCAGTGCTAATGCTGGCACCGAGTCATGTCAAAACACGTTCCAAATCCCATGCTGAGGTTCTCCCTCATCTGTCCCGCATTTCTGGGCCGGCCGGCGGAGATCTGCGCCCCTGGCTTTGCGAATGCGTTGCCACCTTCGTCTCGGTCTGCGGCTTGGATGCTGTTAGTTCTACGCAGCAAGGAGACTGTTGAGAAACCATGGATGCTGTTCTCGACAGGCTGTCGAGAGTGTCGCCCGAGCTCGCTCGTCATGTCGATCTTGCACGAGACGCCGAATGGCCGCCGCAGTCTGTTACCGGGGTCAATGCACAATTACTCGACGACTTGTCTCAGATGATCTATGTGATGATGCTTGAGCCGCAACCTCGCATGCTCCTTTTGGGCCCGGACAGTTGTGTGCTGTACAATCCTGCTTGCGCCGCTCTGTTCCACAATGGCCATTCCGCCCGATTCGGAATACCGTTCAAGGATGCCTGGGTCGAACGACTCAACCAGGCCGACCTCGAGCGCATCACACAAGCGCATGCTTCGGACAGATCGGTGAGCACGATCCGTGATGTCGTGTACATCTCGACATATGGAGCGCAGCCTGGAAGATCTTCTCTGGACTGGACAGTCATTCCTCTCCACCACGCACCACAGGTCTCTCACGTCGGCATACTCCAGACGTCAGGGTCGACCGAACGCGAGGAACCATTTGCACTTTCGCCAGATTCGCAGACAGGCATCATTTACAGTACCATGAGTCGCACAAGCATTGGCATAGCGACTTTCAGTGCCTCAGGGAGTCTTATCGAAGCCAACGAAGCGTGGTATAATTACAGTGGTCATCCTCGAGTGGGATCAGAACTCGATGGGATGGAGTGTAGCTTCATGGACTTTGTGTACTTTGAGGACACCGATCTTGTCATGTCCCACTGGACAAAGGTCAGTGGCGGTACACCAGTGACGTTCGACATGCGGTGGCGACGTACGCCTTCAAAACAGCATCCAAACCCTTATTTCTGGATCGTGGCCGCTTGCCTTCCTGTCTTCACAGACGGGTCATTGGAAAGTGTAGCCGTCCTCACAATCCCGATGCAAGACGAATACTATGCACCTGGTGCGCACCGATTGGATTCTGTCGAGCAGGACAGACACAGAGATGAGCTTGTTCGGCTGCAGAAGGTCATTGCAAACGCCAACGTCGGTAGGTATCTCGCGGCCCATGCGGTATTCCCCATACTAAGATGAGCCAGGAATCTGCGAGTACACCGTGGATGGAACTCTTCTTCGCTCAAATGTAGATCCTCCAAGCCAGCGGCCAACAACCATACTAATAAATGACAGGATGCCTATCACAGGTGGAGTGGCGTTCCCAGAAATAGTAACGACGGCGTCTCGACAGGCTTCATAGACTACGTCCACCCATTGTCCATAGACGATGTCACGGCTGCCTGGGACATGATACAAAAGGGCTTGTCGGTCACATACGAAGTCCGATGGAAAGCACCAAGAAACGAGTACGGCGAAGACTGGCTGTGGAATCTGGCAGCTTTCGACCCTATCTTGGATCAGGAGGGCAACGTTGTCCGCATGTTTGCTTGTTTGACTGACATATCCGCCCACAAACGATCCGAAGCTGGGCGGAAAGAGATCGAGGCCAGACTGTTCTCACTTCTCAAGAACAGTCCGATGGGTATCGGCTTCACAAATGCAGACTTTCAAGTTACGTACTCCAATCCCAAGTGGTACGAACTGACTGGCCACCCAAGAGTACCTGTATCAGAAATCGAATGGACACCTCTGATTTACGAGGACGACCTTCCTAGAATTGGGAAAGAGATGGACAAGCTGCATTCTGGTGAAGTTATCGCCTTCGAATATCGACTGAAGAAGCCATGGCGAGGCGATGATGGCATCAGTTCACCTACGTGGCTGTCCACAACGATGGTGCCCGAACTCGACCAACATGGAAAATTAATACACATGTAGAATATTCGAGATACCACGGTGTGGTGCATGACTAACAGTATGGCAGGTTGGGGATCTCCAATGAGATCTCATCTCTGAAATATGCCGAGCGAGTCCAAAAGATGAGAGTGGAGGAAGCCATTCAGGCGAAAAAACAGCAAGAAAAGTAAGTTGAAGCAGTCTTGCCACAACCACCGTCTCTAAACGAGCTATAGTTTCATCGATATGACTTCTCATGAGGTAACTCATAGTTACAAGACTGCATTCAAGCTTTCTAACCGTCTCTAGATTCGCAACCCTCTCAATGCTGTCCTCCATTGCGCAGATTCCATCCAAGAGTCGCTGCAAGATCTCGAAAGTCTTATCAATGCTATGGAACAGCTAGGTCGGGAGGATCTTGTGAAGCAGATCGAGACACATAGGAACTGCGGGCTGGACGCCGTCAGCATTATTTCGACCTGCGTTGCGCATCAGAAGAGGTAGTCTTGCTCATCCATCCCACAAGAAGCCTTTCTTACCATTATGCAGGATCGTGGACGATATTCTTGTTCTCTCCAAGCTGGACTCGAATCTCCTACAAATATCCCCCTCCTGTTGTCGTGTCGCAGAAATCCTAAAGGGGGTTGAAAGGATGTTCGTTGTTGAATGCCAACGAGAAGGGATATATCTTCTGGCTCAAGCAGATCAGTCTCTCAAGGACATAGGGCAATCATGGTACATGGTTGATCTTGGTCGCATCAATCAGATTCTCATAAATTTAATCACCAACGCCATCAAGTTCATTACCAACCAAGAAGAACGGAGGATCACCGTGCGCATGGGAGCATCTGCAACGAAACCCACGGGCAAAGACTTCCCGACGTTCATCGATTTCACTCTGGTCCAAGCTGTACAAGACAGTATATATGACACTTCTGTCTTCAAGGACGACGAGACTTTCCTATGGTTCTCTGTCGAAGATACTGGTGTTGGCATGACGCCGGAGGAGAAGGGCAAGATCTTTTCCCGTTTCGCGCAAGGCTCGCCAAAGACATACGGTGAGTATGGAGGATCAGGTTTGGGCCTGTTCATTTCCGCGACACTCTCCGGGATGCAGGGAGGAGAGATCGGCGTAGCTTCCGAAGCAGGTGTTGGATCGACCTTTGCTTTCTACGTCAAGACGAGCAAATGCGATCCTCCGCCCAAGTCTGTCGCACGTTCAAACGATGCTTCATCTGCGAACGCATATGCTCATTCCCCACGGTCAGGTTCCCCCGGGCAGCTCAGCATCCTTGTCGTGGAGGATAACCTGCTCAATCAAAAGGTTCTGAAGAAGCAATTGGCCAGATACTACAAGGTCTACACTGCGGACAACGGGCAAAAAGCGCTGGACTTTCTCGAAACAACGAGAAAATGGACCGGTCAGGAAGACAGTACCGTGGGAGTGGACATCGTCCTGATGGACGTCGAGATGCCAGTCTTGAATGGCTTGGAATGCGCAAAACGGATCCGCCTCTACCAGACTGAGGGCAAGATTCGAGGCCATATCCCAATCATCGCCGTCTCCGCGAATGCTCGACCGGAACAGATCACACAAGCTACTGAGGCCGGTATGGACGATGCCATCTCGAAGCCCTTCAGGATTGCAGACTTGCTACTCAAAATAGATCGGCTGGTGGATACATTGGAGAAGCGGTGAAACTTGTCACATTCTTGCATTTCAATGCATAGCGTAGGAGGCATAACAGGTCGGCACTTTGTACGCTTCACAGCACCGGGGACTGAAACAACGGAGATACATGGGGCGTGCTGCCGTATCTCGTACGAGCAGACATGAGAGTTGAGAGAAAGCAGCCATGGAAAGTTCCGGGATTTACGAACGAAGAAGGAGCGAGGAATCAAGAAACGATCCAGGCCTGACCAAACTTTGTCGTCCTCCATGTATGATGCGATAGACTTTGTCGCATGCATTGTTGAGCAGGTCATGTGTATTTGCGAGCCAGCTTGACTCTGGATGGATCTACGCAGCTTTCCATAACGATCCTTCAGACTCTTTAGCTTCTTTCTATTATCTCCGCAGATTTTCAGCCACTTCCATCTTGGGCAATGTGAAGGATGGCGGAAAACGGCCTTCGTCTCGACGTTTGCTCAGACCTCACACCTGAAAGCAGTCGACAAGGTCCACAGATTCACAATCTTGCTCCTTCGGTCCTCCTCTTTGCCTTCTCCTTGGCTCTCAGCACTCGCCGCAGGATCTTGCCACTGGGACTCTTTGGTATAACATTCAAAAACTCGATCCCGCCCTTGATGCGCTTGTAATGTGCCTTATGATCGGCAACCCACTTGACAATCTCCTGCGCAACCTCGTCGCTGGCTTGTCCATCGGTAGTGACAACAAATGCCTTTGGCACCTCTCCCGCACGCTCGTCTGGTACTTGTATGACGGCAACATCAGCAACGGCCGGATGCGCCAGTATGTGCGCCTCAAGTTCGGCCGGCGCCACCTGATGGCCCGAGACCTTGATGAGCTCCTTGATGCGGTCGACAATGACCAGTTGCTCGTTGCCGGACGCCGCCCGGGTAATCAAGCCTTCGTCGCCAGTCCTTACCCAGCGGCCATCTACCTGCTCCACAAATGTCTCCGCGGTCGCCTTTTCATTGTTGAGGTATCCGAGAGTCGCCGCAAGGCTTTGCACGTGCACCTCGCCTGGGGTGTCATAAGCAGTCACCTCGGCGCCTTCCGCATCAACAAGCTTGATCTTGATGCCTGGCAGTATCGATCCAGCCGCACGTTGCATGACATCATGCTCGCTCGGCGCAGTAACGACGACTGCTGTCTCGGTCATGCCATAAGCCTGTGCGATGGTCCATTTCGGGTACTGTCCTTCCAATTGCCGAATTGTCTCTTCTCCCAGTGGCGCCGCACCGCTGAAGAGGTATCGTACGCTGCTGAGATCGTACTTTGCGCAAATTTCAGGTGCCTGCAGCATCTGGATCAATATCGGCGGCACCTATCAAGTCAGTCAAGCTTAATGGCCACAAAGGTGGACCTACCACCAGCACTTGGTTGATTTTGAAGCGCTGTATCGCATTCAAGAAGTCCTCGAATTCGTATTTGGGCAGGATGACAAAGCCATCGCCCCGCCAAGTTGTCGTGTGGGCCGCCACGACCAGTGCGTAGATGTGGCTCATCGGTAACGGCGCCAGCAGGTTTTGTGTCTCAATGCCTCTCTTCTTGCGTCCGACGGACTCGTACGTACTTTGTTGTACTACATTCGCAATGATGTTGTAATGTGATATCATGACTGCTTTCTGCTTCAAGTCAGCAGCAAAGTATACACCTGACAAGCATGCCATACCGGAAGTCCCGACGTGCCGCTCGAGTAACAGAGGAAAGCCGTCTGCTGCGCTCCTTGACCCTCCCTGAACTGCAATGCGGGCAGTCCTGTCAAAGCTCGTCCTTCAGCAATCAGGTCATCGAGAGTGGCCAACGTGTCACACTGTCGAAGGCAGAATCCTGGCAGCTCCAACAGAAAGATACAGTCTCGGGAGAGACCAACCTTCCTCGCGGCTTCGAGGGCCGTGTCAAGCAGCGGAGCGCAGGTAAATATAGCTTTGGAACTCGAGGAGTGCAGCTGATGAGCCAGTTCCTCGACAGAATACACCGCATTCGCCGGAGTCACGATTCCAGACAGCCGATGAGCGCCATATGCGACAGTCATGTAGTCAATCTGTTGGCGGAATGAGCCGCAAGCAAGCACACGTTGGAGCAGCAACCATCTCACGCTGTTGAGGGAGAAGATGCAGACGACCTTGTCCCACGAAGTTCCAACCTCTGGACTCCATCGGAGTCGCTTTGCCAGCGCCCGCGCTAACAGTTCCGCCCTCTCGTTGACCTGTTTGAGCGTGTACGAGTTGCCCGTCAGCCCGCATGTGAACGGGTTTCTGCTCTTCGAGATTGGACAGCGGCCGTATCTCTCGTCCTGCATGAATTGTGCAAGGGTGACATGATCGGGCGGATCTGCCAGCATCTGCATCAGCATTATACTCGAGTGCATCTCATCGGAGATAGTCGATGGTACTGACTATGTGAAAGCTGCGGGACCCATGCTGGTGATGAGAAGACCATCTCGACTGCACAATGTGATTGAGGTGGCAAGCAGGTGCAAAGACCTGATGCTTGCAAGGGATTTGATGACGGGGAACAGAATTGACCTACTGGGAATTGGCTATTCAAGCGCTGCTGTAGCAATGGCAACTGCTCGCTACAGCACAGGCCGAGCCATGTTGTCGCGAAGACCAATGGCAATGGTGATGATGGTCAGCCGAAGCACTGGAACAAGGTGAAGCTTCGAACTGGCTTCCCAAAATGGATTTGCCGAAGTCGGCGGGCACCTCCGCGCCTTCCATCTCAATCATCACTCTGCGGCAGCCCGGCAGTCGTGCTTCTCCCAACCGCAATTGCCCTCCAAGCTACGCCGAAGCGGTTAACCGGTCTTGCAACTACATGCCGGCTCCGATGCAGCTGACAGGAGTATTGTGAGTCAAGAAGCAACGTGTGTGATGCCGCGGCAGGATCAAGGTGTGTGACCAAGTAAGAAGACAACGTGTCGAACGGTGCACCAGTAAGAGCATCACTTCGAGCTTGACATATTTCCCACTTACTCGGAACACTCGAAGCTGCGAGCATGGTGTCAACCGCCCCACAAACCATGTTCGCATGGCGCAAGTATCGAGGTAATCCAGAGCCAGTATGGGAGGAAGTGCCAGTACCAAAGCCAGCGCCGACCGAGATTCTTGTGAAGATCCTAGCATCTGGAGGTCTGTGAGCCGGTTGGTGGTTTGCTGGCTGTCGCTGATCCGCACCAGTCTGCCGCAGCGATCACTCCCTCCTAACCATCGACAAGCAAGCCAGCTGGTTTGAGGAGAAGTACACACTGGCAAGGCAATCCAGAACCTCCTGTGGAATGCAGACTGACCAGAGAAACAGGGCCATGAAGGCTGTGGCGAGATCATGCAGCTTGGCAGCGGTGTCAAGAACTCCGAGCTCAAAGTGGTGCGTATCAAGAAGCCATACACCGGCAGCTACTCACGACAGGTCAGGGCGACGTCGTTGCACTCCATGCTGTACCCGGATGTGCCGGAAGCGACTGCACTGAATGCTCGAGGGATTTATCACAGCTCTGCGAGACTGGCCACCATTCAGGCATTGGTCAAGACGGCTTCCATGCTCCATACGCCACAATCGACATACGAGGTGCGGTGCTGGTACCACCCAATGTCACGCCTGCCGAAGCTGCAGTGGCTACTGATGCCGTCACAACAGCATACCACGCCATCACAAGACGTGGCGAGGTGAAGGGGAACGAGACGTGCTTCCTCTTTGGATTGGGCGGCTTGGGATTCAATGCCCTACAGATCGTCCACGACATTGGTGCGCGAGTGATTGTGTCAGACGTCAAGCAGGACTGCCTGGATGAGGCAGTCGCACTTGGGATTCCCAAGGAAGACATTGTGCCCATCGGGACTTCCCCAGCAGCCTTTGTTGCCGAGCGAGGACTGCTGATCGACACTGTGCTCGACTTTGTCGGCACACACCAGACATTTGAAGACGCACAACAGATTGGTACGTCAGTCTGGGTTGTGACCCGTGCCAGGCTGACAGCAAGCAGTACGGAGAGGTGGGAAACTGCTATGCATCGGTAGCTTGAACACGGAGAACACGATTCACATGAAGATCGGTACGCGGAAGCGATTGAGCTACATCTTTTCATACGGCGGTCAGGTGCGAGACACAAAGTCGACTTTGCAATTGATCTCGGACGGTGTGATCAAGCCGCAGGTAAAAACACGGCCGCGAGAGGACTTTCCCAGCATCATCAAGGCGCTGGAACAAGGAAAGATCACAGGCAGGATCGCTTTGACCTACGATCATCTGCATTGATGTCTCTGTAACAGGCCAAATGTATCTTTCACTTCACCCCGTATGCGCCATGTCTTCCGCCAGGACCGTGAATGCGACGAGCACTATCGAGAGAGCGAATCATACCTGGGGGAACCCTGCACATGTAATCTATATGAACGATGACTCCTAGTCAACCATTGACACTTGCACCCTTCGGCATCTCAGTGCCAACAGCAGCAGTGGTCCCAGCATCAACAGGCAAGATGGCGCCCGTGATCCATCTGGCGTGGTCGCTCGCCAGGAAAGTGACGGCAGCTGCGCAATCCCAGCCAGTCCCCTCAGTTCCGAGCAGACTCCTTGCTTTCCTTGCCGCTCGTGCCTCCTCGGTCATGCCTTTGGCGTACATCATCGGAGTGTACAGCATCTGATATCGTCAATGGATCGCAATGGCTCGTTATCGAAGAGACCTACCCCAGGACAAACACAATTGACCCTGATGCCGGCCTTTGCGTGATGAGCCGCCATAGCCCTCGTCATGTTGACCACCGCGCCCTTTGTCGTAGGATATGCCAGATGAGGAGTGCCGCCCTTGATGCCCGCAACACTCCCCATGTTGACGATCGAGCCTCGTACTTCTCCATCCTTCCGCAGCATGGCCGGGATGGCGTACTTGCTCATCAAGACCATACTCGAAATGTTGATCTCCAGCGACTTTGCCCACGCCTCCATGTCGACATCGACGGCGTTGCCTGGTGCTCCTGCGATGCCGACATTGTTGACCAGGATATCCAGCCGGCCGAAGGAGTCGACGGCTGTCTGCACGGCTATCTCGCAGTCACTCGCCACCGTGACGTTGCCACTGGCCGCAACCGCCTTGCCTCGTCCCGGTTTCGAGTTGGCCATATCGGCAGTCTTCTGCGCCCACGAGCCATTCATATCCAGACACACCACGTTGCACCCCTCGTCCGCAAGCATGATGGCGATTGCTCGTCCATTGCCAATGCCGTCTCCAGCACAACCAGCACCAGTGACAATGGCTACCTTGCCCGAGAAGGACCTCGACGGAGGATCCGATGGTATGATGACTGCCTCTGTCGCCATTTTCTGCTGTCCGCGGTCATCTGTGTGATGGTGCCACAACCATGTTGATATCGCCACTGACTCGAATATGGTCGGCAAGACTATTGCATCGAGCACTCTGACACTGCCAGGACCATCCGGAACAGCCTGAGCGTAGGCTCAACCAGATTGGGACATGCCGACCTGTCAAACCGGTCGGATATCGGCACGCTGGGAGCCTGTCTATTTTTGGGGTGGCTCGCTTGGGCTGTTCCGCTTTGGCTCGCTTGGGCTGTTCCGCTTGTCTCGGACCCTCTAATCGCCCGTTGTTGATCTCTCGATGTGTGCCGTCTCTCTGCTCGTATCGCAGACGGGAGCGTTACGAGCGGCCATGGAGCTCCCAGTGTCCCCTCCTGTTATCATGCACCATGTGCGACTTCTCCCCTTATGGCGGCGCCAGCGAGGAATGGCGCCAGGTCGAGCGCACCCTGCCACCGCCCGCGGATGACGAGGACATCGTTGCGCTGCGGACTGCGGCGAACAAGACGCGCGAAGCTGCCGCCGCCGCTGGCATGAAGGAGTTCTCGAGGAGCATCGTCAGGCAGGACTTTGACATTCCTACCCGAGATGGATCGAGCATAAGAGCGAGGAGCTACCGCCCGGCCAGCGCTTCCACGCTCGAGCAATTCCCCACGTACCTGCACTTCCACGGCGGCGGATTCATCTTCGGCACCCTGGACTCGGAAGACGCCATATGCGCGCGCATCGCCTCGGGCGCGTACGTCGTCGTGCTCAACGTCTGCTACCGACACGCGCCGGAGCACAAGTACCCGACGGCGTGGAACGACGCCGAGGACGCGTTCCTGTGGGCGCACCAGAACATGCTCAAGCTGGGCCGCATCGCCAGCCAGGTCATCGTGGGCGGGATATCGGCGGGCGCCTGGCTGACGGCCTCGCTCGTTCTGGCACAACACTTGGGGAGGATAGCGAGAGATGCGCCGCCGATCGCCGGCCAGGTCCTGATGATACCCTGCCTCGTGCACGAGCAGTGCTACGGACCGCAGCTGGCCAAGCTGTCGAGCCCGTCCGTGTCGTCCTACAGGCAGAATGAGCATGCGCCCATCCTCCCACTCAAGCGGTCAAGGCTGTTCCTGCAACACGTAGATGTGCGACAGCCAGCTGCTGATGATCTGCGACTCAACCCTGGCAATGCCACGCCCAGTCAGGTCGCTGGTCTCCCGCCAACGGTGTTCGGCATTGCCGGCTTGGACATCCTGCGGGACGAAGGTCTGCTCTACGCAAAGATGCTCACAGACGCTGGGTAAGTCCTGTTGAAGCAGCACGTACAAAGCAAGCACTCACTAGCAGCAGCGTTGCTACCAACGTCCATCTATATCGCGGTGTGCCTCATGGCTTCCGAAGATTCGGAGAACGGTTGAGTGCTTCGAGCAGGTGGGATGACACTCTGGCATATGGCATACTGTGGACACTCTCGAAACCGGATCCGTCAGGATTCGCTATCATGACCGAATGAATGATTGACGACCAGCTACGGACGATTGCGTGCACCATGGGCCATTGGCTGGTGTGGAGGAAGTGTGAAGTCATCGTGGAGGGCGCAAATGACGCCACTGGCGTTAATATCTACAGCTATGCAATGTTGAAATCAGAATACCCTCTTGCCTTGACATCATCGCATCTCCGCCGGTAGCCCGGTGCAGGTCCGTTATACCTTGTCATTGATCGCTTCTGCTTGTGGGCAAGGTTCTTGTTTACGCCGGTCATCCATGAATCGACCTCGTTTGCAAGCAGTCCTTGACCACACTCGTGCACGTGCTCTGTCCACTCCTCAACGCCCTTGGTGGTAGCTTCAATCATGGTGATGTTGTGGTCCCGTGCGTGTTCTATGATGTCCGACACCCACTGGACGGCATATTCGATACTCCGAGGATGTTGCCAAACATCTGGAACACAGTCAGTGTTTGTTCTCCACGCATATAGTTCACTACGCACCTGATGCGGTCCCATGACCATGAACATGTTGGGGAAGTCTTTGACTGTCAAGCCGAGGTACGTTCGGATGCCATCAGCCCAGACATCCTTGAGCATGGTGCCATTGCGACCCTGAAAGTTGACAGCATTGAACGAGCCAGTGACAGCATCAAAGCCCGTAGCGTAGATCAGTACATCAAGGTCGAATTGCTCCTCGCCGGTCTTGATACCGGTGGCGTTGATGGTCTGGATGGGGTCTGCCTTGACGTCTACGAGACGGACATTGTTCTGATTGAAGACTTCGTAGTAGCCACTTTCAAGCGGTGTCCGCTTTGTGCCGAAGCCGTGGCATTTTGGGATCAGCATGTCAGCCACCTTGGGGTCAACGATCCTCGCTCGGATCTTCTGCTCATGGAAGTCGCTGTACAGCCGGTTCGCCGCTTTGTCAGTGAAGATGTCTGATGACACGCCGAGCACCTTGCTGAACCCTGGAAGCGCGTAGAGTCTCTCCCACTCAGCAAGTCGCTCATCTTCTGGGGTATCGAATACTGATTTCGGCAACGCAACGTGAACGAAACATGAGTACGACTCGAGGCATTTCCTGAAAGTCTCGGGGTAGTTCTTCCGAATCTCAGCCATCTCTTCGACGCTGATCTTCGAGTTCCGCAGCGGCGCCGTCCAGTTCGGTGTGCGTTGGAAGACTGTCAACGAGCCAACGTCTCCAGCAATGGTCTGGATGGTCTGGATGGCGGTAGCACCGGTGCCGATGATGCCGATGCGCTTGCCCTTGAGCGCGGACGAGTCAGCCGGCCAACGAGCTGTATGCCACGACTCGCCCTTGAAGTCGTGCACACCTGGGATGTTGGGAAGCGTGGGCTGATTGAGGATACCCATTGCAGTGACGAGGTAGCGACAGGTGTACTCCTTGCCAGCCTCGTCGGTGAGCAGCCATGAATTCGAGTCCTCGCGGTACTTTGCCGAGCTGATGCGGGTATCAAACTGCATGTCCTTCCGGAGATCGAACTTGTCCGTGATGAAGTTGATGTATTTGAGTGTCTCCGGTTGTGGCGAAAAGTGCTCGGTCCAGTGCCACTCATCGAGGACTTCTTGTGAGAACGAAAAGATGTATGACCAGCTCTCCGAATCAAACCTGGCGCCCGGATAGCGATTCCAGTACCATGTGCCGCCTTCTGCAGGACCGGCCTCGAGAACTTTGACTCGCAGGTTCAAGGCTCGTAGTCTGTACAGCGAGAAGATGCCGCTCAGTCCGGCGCCGACAACGAGCGCATCGTAATCGAGCGCCTCATTAGTTGCTTTGAAAGCTGCAGCGCCCGTTGCTGCATCATCCTGGACTTCGGCGGTCGTGACTTGTGCTTGTGGAGGCTTGCTTGGGGTTGGATTGAGTGTGTGCTCGGGCAAGAAAGTGGTGGGGGCGGGTTGTGGCTTCAGAATCTCCATTCTGGCTCGCTGGGCGGAACGAAGTCCTGACTCGTGCGTGGAGAGTGCCTAGATCTCGTTGTGCTCTCAATGTTCCACACTATCAGAGGCTTCCGAGTGCATGCGATGGTCTTTGGGCGACGCTATATGACTGAGGACTTTCACACTGGATCTTCCATGCTCAATGTCTCATCAGGACAGTGCTCCCCGGCAAAGAAGCGCGGCCGTGGCAGATCCGGTCCCGCGGGGCCCCGCATCCCAATCCGTGTTGCCGGAAACCCCATCGGGACTCTGCTTAGGCTTTCCGGATTAGGACAAGCCACCTTTGTGGTCGGTAGCAGGTACCGTGCTCGCCTGCATGAACTGGTTACGCGGCTACATCTGTTTGCAGATCACGAGCCTTGCGGATAGACTGGTCGACTCGGATGTAAAGGGCTGCTCACGTGGGAACGGGCAGGGCGTAATGTAGCGTGGGGAGTGCAGTTGATGCCGGATTGATATTGGCATCCGTCGTCTTCGTATCTGAATCACGCCAGGCCTTTACTTTGCAGATATGGCTTTAGATCTCGCATGAAAGCCCACTTCAGTCTCTTGCCGTGTCCCTTCTCCTTCCAATCATTCAGGCTGGCCGGGAAGTGATCGACACCATCCCGTACGGTAGAATCGTGAGCAATTATGACGAAGATGTTCTCGTCACAATCGAGCTCTTGCAGGTGACCCTTGGTTTTGTTTGCCAGAGGGATGTCAAGCCCGAATGTCATGTCAAACAGCGAGTCAGTCGCCTTCCGGCCGCGTGTCTTCTGTAGATCTTCCCAGGCGTGGCCTGGACACAACGATGTGCCATCCTGAGGATGACATGGGTGTGGTGAGATTTGGCTCGGTACCGGCAGCAGCTCAGACGGCCGGAAGATGCCCGCATAGTGGCAGACATCTCCCCCCATGAGCACAAACGTTGCCGGACTCGTTGTAGTACGGGCCAGACCACACAGATGACCAACGGCATGCCCGGGACTATCCAAGAGGTAGAATGAGCCGTCGCCAAAATAGTCAAAGGCGCGGAAATTGCCAATGGTCAGAGTTTGCGGGCCGTCGAAGGAGATCTCTCGCAACACTCGTCCTCTGATGCGGGGTTAACATGCGTTCCAGGTCTCCATGCAGTGAGACTTACTCGTAGTCGCTCTCGAGGATGGGCGACTGAGGATTGGTAGGCGCACCCGGAAGGAGGGCATTCTTGAAGCCCGGGCCCACAACCAGATCTGTCGAGGCCGGGAACGAGGAAGGGTCGCCAATATGATCCCAATGCCAGTGGCTGGCAAAGTCAGATGACTCCTAGTGTTGGAGTCTGGCTCACTCACCTCCAGATGATGGCCTCGATGCTCTCAGGCCGTACACCACCATCTCGAAGAATGTCGACCACGTTCTTCTCGGCCTGAATATCATACTTGGTGGTGGGCAGATAGTCGGCAATGGACGGGGCATAGTTCTGGTAGTCCTTGCGTATTCCAAGGTCCCAGACAAGATGTCGTCCGGAGGGGTGCTGCAGGAGAAACGACAACGATGGCGAGTCCTTGAACGTCTCCAGACCCGGCACTGCGGGCGCCATGAATCTTTGCAGTATGGCTGGCCCAAAGTTGACCGGATTGATCAGCTTGACCGTGATGGCCACCTCTCCATCAGGAATCTTGACTGCTTGACGAGTGCTCATGATGATGCGCCTGATGCTGATCTGGCGGGATGGTATGCCTCGACTCTTGACATGGTCCTCGAACAAGCACAATTATGATCTCACAGCGTGTTGATGTACCCAAACCTTGTCACGACTCGGGCAGCTCCTCCACATGACCAATGTCGGCGGCCGGTCGTGGCAGTTTAGCGAACCAAAGATCCTCATGGTGGTGGAGGATACAATGTGGAGGCAAGGGGGGGACTGTTGCCGACCGGCAACCCACGACGAGAGTGACGATGAGAAATCAAGCGGGGCGCGCTTGGCACACAAGTTCCACCTTCTCGGCAATCCTATCGGTAACATGGCCGGCACTCCTCCCAACCAGGCACGGGTCTGCTGGCTCGCGAACGGCGGCGACCTCTCCGAACAAGCCGGTATGGGCCTCTCTTCACCCTCCCCAGACTCCTGGCACGACCCCATGGGGTACGGCCGCGCTAGAACAGACGCCATTGAGTATAAAGAATATCCTCCTCTCCCACTCCGGCAAGGATCTTCCTCCCCATACACTCTCTATATCAAGACTCGACCCTCCCTCACAGCCTCAAGCCATGTCAGGCGTGCCCGAGAAGAACATGTCGATCGAAAAGTCCGAGCAGTACAGCGACCCGGAGGCGCTGAAGCCGACCACCACCGTCGACACGGTCCACAACGATGAGGCCGTCCGGGTGCTCGACAACTACAGCGGGCCTCAGACGTGGTCGGAGGAGGAGGAGAATGCCCTCCGGCGCAAGGTCGACTGGAGGCTGATGCCAGTGCTGTGCGCCACCTATGGTCTCCAGTACTACGACAAGGCCATGCTGTCACAAGCTGTATGTGTCGCAAGCCCAGTCTCGCCACCATGTCACTGACCAGCTCAGGCTCTGTTCGGCATCCGACAAGATCTCGGGCTCACGGTGGGCAACCGCTACTCCATGACTGCCGCTGTTTTCTACTTTGGCTTCATTATCGGTGCCTATGGCGCCATGGTCCTGGCTCAGCGCTTCCCTGTGGAGCGTGTGGCTTCGTCGATCGTGACTGTCTGGGGCGTCTGCCTCATCCTCACTACCGTCTGCGTCAATTACCAGGGCATCTACGCCCAGAGATTCTTCCTCGGCTTCCTCGAGTCTGGTGTCAGCCCTCTGTTCATGCTCATGGTCGGCTCGTTCTACAAGAAGAACGAGCAGGCTTTCCGCATGGGCATCTGGTACTCTCTGACCGGCTACGTCTCGTGCGTCTCGCCTCTCATCAACTACGGCTTCGGCTCCATCAACAGCAGCGGTAGCACTTGGAGGTACATGTACTACTTTGCCGGCGGCTTGACCATCCTCTGGGGCCTCGTCATCTACGTCATCATGCCTCCGGACCCAGTCAGAGCAAAGGGCTTCACCGAGCGTGAGAGGTACATTATGGTTGCACGCCTTCGAACCAACAACTCCGGTGTCCGCAACAAGCACTTCAAGTGGTCGCAGGTCACCGAGCTGCTCCTCGACGCAAAGTTCTGGACCGTCTTCTGGATTGCCACCCTCTCCATGATTGCAAACGGGCCCATCTCCACCTTTGTCCCCATCATAATCCGCGGCTTTGGCTACAGCTCGCTGAACTCTCTCCTCCTGCTCATTCCGGTCGGCTTCTACGCTGGGACTGTCCAGCTGTCCCTCACGTACGCTGCGTACAAGTTCAAGAACGCCAGAAGCTACCTCATCTTCGGCGCCCAGGTCATGACCACCATCGCTGCGATACTCTTGTGGAAGCTGCCGCTCTCCGCACAAGGGGGCCTGCTCTTCGCGACCATCATCCTGCCCACCATCGGCGGTGGTTATGCAGTTCTCATGGGCCAGTCTGTCGCCAACACGGCTGGCTACACGAAGCGATCCATCGCTTCATCTGGTCTCTACGTTGGCTACTGCCTGGGTAATATCATCGGCCCTCTCGTCTTCCTCGAAACCGATGCTCCCCGTTACCCGATCGGCTTTATTGTCGTGCTTGTCACGGCACTGATCGCAGGATTCCTCGCCCTCTTCTACCGATGGCTGTGCGTCTCGTCCAATAATGCTCGCGACAGGGAGGGCGTGCCAGAAGGCTTCGACCACGCTTATGAGGATGACCTTACCGACAAGAAGAACAAGCAGTTCCGATATACATTGTGATTGGGTTGCCTTGGGTATGGTGATGTGGCGGGCTGCAGGGGTACAGTAGTACTGTAGATGGCACGATAGCAATGTCATATCTTCATGTCTGATGCGCATTTCAAGAGTCGCGACCTCTGGCCGCTGCGAATGCCCCGTACAGCACACAGCTCCGGGGGTGTATGCTCCCAGGGAGTCCCCTTGTTCGTTCTCGACTTGGGCCCCGTGCAGCTCCGCGTGGTTTGGCTTGCGCTTGTCTTGAACCTGAACCCCGCACCTCCGCTTAAGTATCAATACCCGGTACAGCCTACAATAGTCTGCCGAGTGCCGCAACCTCCATCCTTCCTCTCCTTGTTTCTGCCTCCCTACCATGGAGACCGCGTCCGATAACTGGGTTCACTTCTCAACGCAGCCGCAGAAGAGGAAGCGTGCTGAGCTGGTGTGTGTCTACTGCCACTCGAAGAAGATCAAATGTGATATCCAGGTAATGCCAAGACGGGCAGCATCCGG
>CAWLAL010000293.1:0-12645 GCA_963854785.1 Vaccinium vitis-idaea | reverse complement strand
AGAATGGGGATTGAGCGCTCAAGGGTGATGACTTGAGCGCTCAACCCTCATTCCACCCGAACATTTTTCTTGCTGGTTTTTAATATTTGATGCTGCTTTAAGGCTTAAATCCACCACAGAAACATCACACAAGCATCACCTCTCTTTAGACATCACCAGAAAATGCTTAAAACAGACTTGCTTTAGAACCAGTTTGAGCGCTCAAGGCTCATGGATTGAGCGCTCAAACTAATTCTGCAAGAGAGAGTGGTTCAGATCACAAATGCTACACTGATGATACCAACAAAGAGTTAAATCATGAGTCATCATCAGAATTGCTGGAAAACTGCAAATAAGCCAAGAACAGCTTGAGCGCTCAAAGATTTGACCTTGAGCGCTCAAGCCATAACATGGCTTTCCACTGTTTAACCTTTAAACTGATTTTACTACTTCCTCAGGACCACCAAAGGCATAAAATAAAGTTTCAAAAGGACAGACAGCCACTGTTTTGCAATCAAATATGAGAAATTTGAAGTTTTTGATGTTTAATCACTATGAAATGGTTAATTTACATTCATGCATGTAATTTTGGTGTGAAAATAAACTGTTTTGAAAGCTACATGAACACAATTAACTTTTAGACAATGATCAAAACCAAAAGAAAGCTCAGAAGTTAACAAAACAGAGGCCTGTTCAGAACTGGGCTTGAGCGCTCAAGGCCAGAGGCTTGAGCGCTCAAACCTGTTCTAACTGCAGATTTGAAAGAGGTTTTTAAGCAACTTTCAGGCCTTTGTGAGTTCAATGCAAGTATAGAGAACTTGCTTAAACTCACTAGCCTTCCTCAGAAGGATCAAAACAGTGAGTTCATCACATTTTTTACTACCTTTTGGAAGAGGTTTGTGATTTGAGCTTGATTCTAGGCTTTGAGAGGTTGATTGTGGATGTTTTTGGCTTGTATTCTGGACGAATTGAACAATGCAGGTGGTTAGCCGATGATCAAGGGTCGAATTTCTGGGTTTGATCAATGGTATTGTAGGTGATTTTGATGGTAAAAGAATGGTTTTGTAGAGAGAGAGAGAGAGGAGTGGTTTTCTGGTGGAAACCAAAGGTAAGGAGTATCAGAACTTTTTTCAAACCAGGGGGCAATGGGTGGTTTTATAGAGTGAGTGGGAGGGAAGAAAGGAGAGAGAGAGAAGTGGGTTTGTGTATTTAGAAGCATTTTAGGCGTATTTTAGGACTTAGTGGGGTGTATTATACGTATAGGGATCGTATAAGATCAACCACAGACGCTCCCATGCAGGAAATCTCATGATGAGATACTCTGCAAGTTGCTGACTGGACGGGAGTTGAGCGCTCAAAGCCGTGGACTTGAGCGCTCAAGGTGCTCCTCAGAGGTTTGAGCGCTCAAGGCCTCAAGCTTGAGCGCTCAAGGTTCTTGGTGGCAGATTGATGGTTTGGCTTGGTTCAACAATGCTTGGGTTGGTTTGGCACATTTTGATTGCTTGGGTAGTGTTTGGTTGGTTTTGATCAAATTCAAATCATTTTCACCAGTTCCAGGTAATCGTGATTGATCCGTTTCATCATCGGAGATGCATGAGCGTATCTCGGGTTCAAAATTGGGGTGTCTACAGTTGCCCCTCTTGGATGAGACTCGATACCATTGATTTGGTATGAGTAACGTCCAAGATATAGACAACCCAACTCTTTATCCGTAATACATCTCAAACTTGCCAAAAGGAAACATTAAAAATCAATCGGTCGTGCCATTCAGGCTGCCTACGTACCCCATTGTAGGGATCAGACCGGCGTAGTTCCTGGGGGCATATGCAAACAAATGCAACGGGTTCTCCTGTCCCTCAGGACGATTGATCAAAAAGTTTGGTCCCTCAGGACAAATGATACAACGCGAATCAACGAGCCTTCCCGGGTCGTGAAACGCCTTAGCAAATGAAGCAAATAATTGTGATTGTGATTGTGATTGTGATTGTGATTGTGATTGTGATTGTGATTGTGATTGTGTAGCTACCCTCTGAACAACGGGGAGGCTAAATTTAATGGGGCAATCCCTTGAGCAACAAGATAGCCAATGATAAGATGATTGTTTACTGAGCAACGAGACAATCGATACGCTATTGAACCAAACACATAAATGTGATGGTTTTAGCGGCATGACAGTTAAGTGATCAACAAAAACTCAGATGATTAATGAGATTGACTTAGAACATGATTGCTAAACATGATTTTAGACGAGCACGTGGCTTCAAGAGATATTTTTTAAACGAGCACATGGCCCTCAAAACTGTAAACAAGCATGTGACCCTCAGACCACAGTCAAAACACTTCGCGCATACGCTAACGCGAAAACATGATTGGTGAGCTATGATTTAAACGAGCACGTGGCCCTCAGAAAATGATTTAAATGAGCGTAAAGCCCTCAGACCGCAGTCAAACACTTCGCGCATACGCTAACGCGAAAACATGATTGGTGAACTATGATTTAAACGAGCACGTGGCCCTCAGAAAATGATTTAAATAAGCGTAAAGCCCTCAGACCGCAGTCAAACACTTCGCGCATACGCTAACGCGAAAACATGATTGGTGAACTATGATTTAAACAAGCACGTGGCCCTCAGAAAATGATTTAAATGAGCGTAAAGCCCTCAGACCGCAGTCAAACACTTCGCGCATACTCTAACGCAAAAACACAACACATCTTGATTGATTAACATGGTTTAGCGCGACCAATTACCGAGATTTGGATCCTTGGATCATTACGCGTTCAGTTGATTGGGACCAAACAAGTCCAAAGTATACTAACAAATCATAAGGGATGCCCAAAATGCCCCTGCAAAGCTTGCAAAAGAAGCCAAGAGTCATGCCAGGATTGGGTTTGAGCGCTCAGGGTCCTCCCCCTTGAGCGCTCAACCCTACCTTGAGCGCTCAACTCCAAAGCCTTGAGCGCTCAACTTCAAAAGTTGACCCTCCAGCGCTCAAAAGGTCCAGCTTGAGCGCTTGAACCCCTGATCGGGGACGACGGTTCAGAAACATAACGTCCGTTTTAACTCCGATTTACACCGATTAAACTCCACAACGTTCCAAAATCTTCCGAAATCAAACCCCTCAAACTTCTCTCACGGTTCCTCACTCAAATTTCTACAAAATCGAAAAACCCCCAATTCCTAGGGCTTTCCCGTACGGTTTCAGTCGATTTCGGTTCGATTCCAGTTCGATTAGGGCTCGATTCACGGTTTAGATCGGTTTACATGGAGAATCCCGACGAATCTCATGCTCCGGTGGACTCGCCGACGTCGAGGGAGGGTGGTGGTAGTGCGGTGGTGTCACCTCCGGCAGGTTTGAGCGCTCAAGGCTCTGACCCGGTGGTTGAGGGGCCATCAGAGGTGGTTGGAAATGAAGAAGGAGAGAGGGAGAGAGAGGGTGACGGTGGTAGTGGTGATCCGGCGGTCTCTGGCAGTGGTGGTGATCCAGCCACCGAGACGGTGGTGGTTGGTGATGATGTTAGTGGAGATAGGGTGAGAGATGGGAGTGAGGGTGGGAGAGAAGGTGGTGATGGTGGTGGTGATGGTGATGATGGTGGTGGTGGTGCCCCGGCGCCGGAGAGGGTAGAGGAGAGGGGAGAGGGGATGGAGATGGTGGAGGTCCATGACGTGGATAGCGATGGTAGTGAGGAGTCAGTTGAGGAGAGGGGGACGAGCGGTGGTGATGGCGGAGATAGGGCGGAGGGTACGAGCGGGGTCACCAGGACTAGGGTTGATCGCTGGAGGATAGAGCCGAGACCTCGCCAACAGCCTAGCGGAGTAGATAGGGGGAAGGCAGTGGTGATTGGTGGGGAGTCACTGACTCGGGGTCAGAGTAGTAGGCCGGCGGATCAGGGTCCGGTTGGGATTTCTCGGGAGGACTATCTTGAGCACGCGCCGCCGGAGGTGGTGATGGCGGCCGCAGCAGATGCCCCGGGGATCCTAGATGCAGCGAGGGAGGCTGTAGTTGAGAGCAGAGAGAGAGAAGTGGCGATGCTACCGGAGGCCGCCACTGAGGACGAGGCGGCGAGGGCCTTTTGCGAGGAGTTTGAGACAGAGGAGGCGGCAGAGGAGGCGAGGACACAGGTTGAGGAGGAAGAGAGAGCAGCTGGACGGAGAGTGACGGTGGTCTAGGCTGCTAGACTGTGGCTGAGGAGAGGGAGGCCAGCTTTTGATGCGGCGACTTACGCTCCACCGGTGCACCTCTTTGTGCCTTCCGCTTCAGACGCTTACACTCCCCAACGGGAGTTGTACTTTGGAGAGGAGGTGCTACTGGACCCCGAGGTCCACCTTTCGACAGACTGCCTGACGGTATGCTTTCTTTTACTTCCTTGCTTTGTTGCTTTCATGCACTTTAGCAATTAATAATCCTGATTTGCATTGAATGATTGAATTACTGCTTGTTGATGACTGGATTTGAATAAGAGATTGGACTAACATCTGATTGTTTGTCTGTCTGTTGATTGTGTGCAGAGTGACTTGCGCTTGAAGGCTCATGGAGGCATGGGCTCAAGTTGGGAGGTATACCAGCAGCTGCATGCCTCTGTGAGGGCTCTGGTGGATCTGGCCGGGTTTGGGAGGTTCATCCCGACTCTCACGGGCACACAGCACGACCATGCTGTGGTGACAGCACTGGCCGAGAGGTGGAGGGACTCTACGAGTTCTTTTCACCTTACCTTTGGAGAGGCGACGATGACGCCGCTGGACTTCTCGGCGATCACGGGGCTGCAGGTAGGAGGAGACCCGATCCCATTTGACTCGGGGATTGGCAGGGATGATGCAGCGCTGAGGTGGTTCTTGGGTTTCGTGCCCAACAAGGAGGGGGAGACGGCCACATATGGCCAATTCAAGACGAAGGGATTGGGCGAGCCGACCGATGAGGAGGATGCAGCACGAAAGGCGAGGTGCTACTTGTTATACCTGTTTGGGGCATCACTGTACCCAAATAGGCGTAACAGGGTGCACCTCTCCTATCTTGGAGGGTTGAGAGATTTTGCCAGGGCGGCGAAATATGACTGGGGTGGGGCAGCGCTGGGAAGCTGCTACGCGTTTATGAATGCTGTCTCTAGGCGGAAAGGGACAGGCATTTCAGGACTGTGGAGCGTCTGGGAGGTAAAACTCAAAACTCTTAGTTTCAAATTTATTTGCATGCATTTCAATACTCGCACTTGATTATCAAAATTTGCACTGATTGACTGATTCGTTGTTTTCATTGCAGCTCTGGGCTTACGAGGTGTTGGGGTTACACCCCCCTGAGACACGGCACCAGGATCCGAACGTCATCCCCCGGGCATTGTGCTGGGGTGAAGGCTTCCGCTACGGCGGCACAGCACGGGGGAACATCCACGTTCTCCGTGTTCACTTGACAGACTTGCTGCTTCTCTGGTAGATATCGAACTCTTTCTCATGTATTCAATTTGCTTTTGATCTATTTCACATTTGATTACTGATGCTCTTAACAACTCTTGCAGGTTCGCTGGGAAGTATGGGATGCCATTGACGAGCCTTACTTGGCTCGGAGCAGGGAGCTCACGAGAGGGAGGGTCCTACTTGAGTGCCAGTACGGCTGGTTCTGGTACCTTGGTGACAGGGTGCTGCGCCAGTCGACACGGGCCGATAAACCACAGGTGCCAGGACGCCTTCCTCCCCGGGTGCTGATGACGTCTCGATATACGCTGGCGGAGATTGAGCGCTACACGACGCCCGACCTGGACTTGCGCCAGTATCTGCGCCCTGCTTTGAGCTATATCGACTACCGGAGCAGGTATCTGGCCGGTCCCCTGAGAGCGGCGGAGTGGATGGAGAGGATGGAGAGGGAGAAGGCCGCGAAGGCGCGTGCCTCAGCTGGCGGGGTAGCAGGAGGTGAGGGTACTGGTACCTCATCTCAGGAGATAGCGGGGGCTAGGTGGTGGGTGCGCGTCACCTCTGCCGGGGGTGAGATAGGGGACATAGACATCCCAAGGCCTCCAGCAGACTTCCCGCGGCTTGCAGCACCGGTAAGAAACACTTCATTCTTTCAATTTGTGAACTTCAATTATGAATGCCCAAATGTACTTGATGACTCAAATTTTGATGTGCTTGCAGGTTTCACATGAGGCGGTACAGACTTTGTATGAGCAGAACCGAGGACTGCGCGTCCTGATTCGCCGCCTCATAGCCGGAGAGGAGGTCACTATCCGCCGGGAGGGCGAGCCAGTACCTCCTGCTGCTCCTGGTCCGTCTCGACTGAGAGTCGCACCGGTATGCAATTTACCTTCCTTGTGCTTTCAATTTCTTGATTATACCATGTGCTGATTCTTTCCTTGTTTGCTTGATGATGCAGCCGCCCGTGATCAGAAAGAGGACACATGACGGAGCTGGTGGTCCTGGAGACACGACTGTGCGGCTTGGGCGTTCAAAGCCCGCGGAGGTGAGGCCACGGAGATCGACCCGTCAGAGGGTGGAGGTAGCACCTGGGGGGATAGTTGAGACCACGAGCTCGAGCGATGATAGCGTTGATGACGCTAACTATCCCTCTTCCCGGCAGGAGCGACTGGAGCAGCGACAGGGGGACGAGACTGAGAGCTCGGACGAGACGATGGATGAGGCGGAGTAGTACACAGTAGATATAGAGTAGCTCAGAGTCTTGTTTTTGCTTTTTATCTTTTCTTTTTGATTGGGCCTGCGTGCCCCAGTAGATAGATGGATTGGGCCTGCGTGCCCCAGTTGCGGATTTCTTTATTGGGCGTTGTGTGCCCTGCACAGACTCGATGTTTTGCCTTGCATGGATTTAGTTCAGTTTATGCACATGATTTGCACTTTCATTGTTCGTTGTATTACTTGCTGTTTTGATGTACAAACGAACAAACCTGTTGTAGAATGTACGCGATTTATCCACCAAACTCTTGAATTCAAACATCCGAGTATAAGGTCCTAAAATTCAACCTTTAAGAAAAGCTAACATGTTCGTGAATTTGGACGAAACATGATTATTTGAATTTATGTACAACCGGAAGATGTATTTACATGCCGCACAACTTGACACACTTCCCGCATATAAGCAATCAATAACAATCTATACAAAGTGACCTTAGAACGGAATTTGATGTTCATAAGGCAAATTTGAAAGTAAAATGCTTCATGAGCCCCTTTGTATGTAATGAATCGCCATGTTACCACCTTGACCAAGTCAACAATGACATAAATGCCCCTGGGACCGTGACCATTTATCAAGAAAACTTCTAAAACCATTTTCGACATGGTGATGGCCGCTATTTCATTGCTTGAATGAGCCGTCGGAACCTCAAAACCTTGAATCTTTGAAGAATTGCCCCGGGAATTGTTCCAACAAGTCATATATACCTTCCGACACGTGTTTCGATGATTGGATATGGCTAGCAAGGCTTGGAAATGGATTTGAACATTTGAGTGGCCATTTTAAGCTTGTATCTCGTATCCGTACACGTATCGGCTTGATAACTCGGGGTACGGGACGTTCCGTGAAGTCACAAATGCTTATTGAAACTTGGCTTGGGTGTTAAATGAGGTTTAAGAAGCTTGGAAGAGGTTTCGGGCATCAAACAGGCAAGAATGCAGCTGCTGCTGTCTGCTGCATTTTCTGCAGGCCTTGAGCGCTCAATGGGGCTTGAGCGCTCAAGCTCAACACCTTGAGCGCTCAAGGTGGTCTGGGGGAAGTTGAACGCTCAACTCTCTGGCCTTGAGCGCTCAATGCCTGTGCTAGGCTGGTTTGTGGTATTGCTTCCCAATGCATTTTTGGACTCTTTTGCATGGTTTCCTCTGCCCCAAATGTCTTGTTGCTCTGCTATAACACCTTTCAAGCTTTGAACATCACCTTCCCAAGGTTTTTTTTTCACATTTTCCCCACAAATGCCATGCATTTCTAATGCATTTTCAAATTTTCAAACACAAATACTTTGAAAACATGCAATTGACCATCTTGAAAATGTAATCTTTGATTTCCAATGTTGCATGGCAAATTTGTAAGGTTCCTCACAAGTCCCCTATAAATACCATTCATGATCAAGCTTTTCCCACACACCATTTCATCAATTCTCATTTCTTACTCCACACATTTCTTCATCAATATTCTATTGTTTTTCCATGGCCACCCTTGACCCTTCCGTTATCAACACTTGGATTGCTAGCCTTGAAAACATTGATTGGTTCAACTTTCGGGGTCTTGGCCTTAATGCCCTTCGCCACCTCCACACTTTTCCTATTCGCCAGGACATCTTACGTGCCGCCGTCCGCTGTTGGGATTCAGAGCTCCATGTGTTCCGCTTCGGCATGCAAGAACTTTGCCCGACCGTCGAAGAATTTCAAGCATATCTTGGCGGTAATGCTTTTGCTGATCCCGTCATACCGCCCATCCGTCAAAATTACGCCAGCATTCTCAGCAGGAAGCTTGGCCTTGGGAATGGTGCTGCGCGCTTTTTGATTCGCAACGAGACTCTCAACATCCTTCGTCTTTTTGCGGATTACAGCCCAACAGGCGATCTTTTAGATTTTACCATTCAGAACAGGCGCATGTTTGCACTTTGCATGTGCCTCTTGGCATTATACTTGTTGGTCCCCGGTGATGGCCATCCCAGTTCTGCCATTGTCGGTGTTGCTGCTCAGATCGAACAGCGGCGGGATGTGGTTCCTTTGGTTTTGGCTGAAACAATCATGGGCTTGGATGCGGTTAAGGCTGGGAGAACAGATACGCTTGCTGGGAGTCCGCTTTTGCTTCAGGTTTGGTTTATTTGGTTTGGATGCTTTGGGTTTTTGGGAATTTTGGGGGATTTTTGGTTGTTTGGCTTTGGTTTTGACTTTGACTTTGGGTGTTTTGGTTTTGTAGATATGGTTGTGTGACAAGGTTGGGCTTTTGAGGGAGCCAGCAGGTGATTGGGTTTACGAGCCCCGGACTTGGGTGAGTAGGCCATTTGTGCATGACGAGCCTGATGAAGATGAATGGGTCGACTTCTTCAGGTCATTGGAAGAGGATCACATCACTTGGAGGTGCCATTGGTTGCCTTTGCCAGATATAACGGCCAATCACATGGGAGACACATGGGTGGTTTTAGCGGGATTACAAGGGTACGCATATTATTTTCCACAGCGCATTCTTCGTCAATACTGCATTCGCCAAGAAGTGGAGTATACAGGTCCTGCTACTTTCTGCCTTCCCGTATTCAAACATTCCGTTCTTGAGCGCTATCGTTCTTCTTGGAGGCACAGGGTTGTTTGGGCTCCTGATTGTGAACACCCCGCGGGAAGCGATGTGTCCACGAAAACGGTTTTGACTTGAAAGATGATTTTGATTGGTTGAATGGAGTCGCCACCCGGATTTATGGACCTTACCCGAGAAACCATTTGAAAAATGACTCTTTTGCCCTTGATATGGAAAATGTTGTACCGGCCTCAAAAATGAGATTTCTCGGGTTCGGAAGCTAGGTTGCGTGAGGGGAAGGAATTTAAAGCACCCCTCACGCCCGGCACATTTACCGGTCTCTACTAAATATTTGAAAAGATTTTGAAAACATTGTTTAAATGGACTTCAAACTCAAATTCATGTGAGAGCATAGCAAATACATCAAGAATATCAATGGGATATGGATGAATACTTATACCAAATATTGTGAGTGGATGGTCTATATGCAAAAGATGCTGGATCTACACTAAAATGCCTCCAAAAATACCTAAAAATGTCTCAGAAACTGATCACAAGTGCATATTACATCACACCTGGATAGGATCCAGGCGCCTGGAAAGGGTCAATCCAGGTGCCTGGATTTGGTCCAGGCGCCTGGAAGGAGTCGATCCAGGCGCCTGGATTACCATCCAGACAGAAACCTTAAACTTCTCATTTCTTGCAGGAAACCACAAATGCAATGTTCTAATCAACTCACATGCACTCTAGAAAATGTTTTTACCATGTAATAACAAACTTGACACTTAAATGCAACTCAAATACAATGAAATGGAACAAAAATGCAACAACATTACAATGAAAATGCTTAAAGTGAACATATAAATGAGGATCAAAACATAAAATATGAAGAACTATGGATCCAAGCATGCAAGTGATGTACCAAAAATGATCAGAATATGAAAGAAAACAGAAAACATGACAATGGAAAAGAGGATCCAGGCGCCTGCATGGAAGGAATCCAGGCGCCTGGACTCAATGCAGGCGCCTGGATTGAGTTTCTGATGCACAATCTGATTGCTTCTCTTGATGATTTTTAGACCTCTCTCAAACCCCCTACTGGTATGGAAGACCAAAGTGAGCTTGACTGAGTCCCCCTCAGGGGCCTTTTTGAACAAATTGGTAGAAAAACTACCTTTTTAGTTTGATCAAGAACTTGAAGTAGGTTTTGGATGGATTTTGGTAAAATGTAGCTTCTAGTTTATGGTTTTTCAGAACTATGAAGACTGGTTTGTGGGTACTTTGATGGATTTCAGTTGATGGTGATGAATAGATGATGATTCAATGGAACATGGAAGTTGTCTTGGAGGTGGAAATGGGTTTTTAGGTGTAATCAAGTGAGAAGCTAGAATTTCTGAGTTGATTTTGACAGAGTAACAGTAAGAGCAAGAGGGTAGATGTTCAGCCCTCAAAATGGAAGAGAAGAGTGCATTTTATAGGCAAAACCAAGGTCCAAAGAGGGCCACTTGGACCTTTAAAAAGGGTGAGGGGTCACTTAGGGGGCAATGGATAGATGCAATGATCTCTCCCACTCTCCCTCCAACTGATCTCTGCCAGAAAATCCCCCAAAATCTCGTTCCCGCCCACTATCAACTTAAAACACACTCAACCTGGACTGATATCCAGGCGCCTGCATTATGCATTTCCAGGCGCCTGAACTGAATCCAGGCGCCTGGACTGTGGAATCCAGGCGCCTGAACCCCTTCCAGGCGCCTGGACTTGACCAATCCAGGTGCATGTAATCCAAAGTTTTGGGTCATTCCGGAGTTCCAAGGGATGTTTTGGTGTTTTGATGGGAGGTTACTGGAGAGGTTTTTCAAGTTTTCGATCAAACCTTGTGCATTGTCATTAGGCATTTTCATCATCGGGGAAGTTCCGGAATCCCGAGGGTCCGGATTGGGGTGTCTACACTGATCCCTACCCAACTATTCATTTGAATGGACACTACAGAGATTGGATGAGGATGCAGATGAGAACCATACGCTGAAGAAATTAGCGCAACCTCCTACTCACTAGGCTGTTTCCCAAAATAAATGGTTTTTTTTTTTTTTTTTAGGTTTTCATGCTCAGCTTATGTAATCGAAGAAGTGATTTGAATAAAATTGAACAATGAAGGGTTTCCCCCTCTTGGTTCATCTAGTTCCATATGCTATCTCCTTTGAATATTGCAAAACTGTGGGCCAACTCATCAGATTTAGACCGAACCCCAAGATAGGGTTGCCTACGTATCCCTTTTCAAGGAATCAGGTCATGGCGTAGTTCAGGGAAAGGTTCACTCGGGTATTAACACTCTCCTTTTTGTGCTCTAAGTTTTGCCTGGTACCGCCTTTTCAGGTTTTCGGTCCAGCGAGCTTCTTTTGAATTTTCGCCTTAAATTTTGCCTAGACTGCCCAGTGTGGGTTTTCAGACTAGCAAGCTTGCTCTAATTTTTGCTTGGGTCGGTTCGCCCTTGCGATTTTCCGCCCAACGAGCATCTCTCAGGGGTAATATCGTTTGAGTTGGTCCAAGTTGACAAGATTGCTGAACTCGTTACCATCCAAATCAAGGATCACTGCTGCTCCACCGTCGAGGATAGTCTTGATGATGTATGGTCCTGCCCATTTTGGCCTGAATTTTCCCCGCGGATCGAATATCGGTGCCCGAATTTCCTTCACCACCATATCCCCTTCAATTAGATCCCTGGACTTCACCTTCTTGTTGAATGCGCGGGCAATTCTTCTCTGATATCCCTGAATGTGATACAATGCCCGCAACCTCCTTTCATCAAACAACATTAGCTCTGCGAACCTGTCGCTCAACCAATCGGCTTCGTTAATCTCACTTTCTATCATCACCCTCAGGGATGGTACTTCGAGCTCAATAGGAAGTACTGCTTCCATTCCATAAACCAGTGAATAGGGCGTTGCCCCTGTTGGAGTTCGGATCGAAGTGCGGTACCCCCATAATGCTAATGGTAGCTTCTCATGCCAATCCCTGGATGACTCGATGGTTTTCTCCAAGATGTTCTTGATTGACTTGTTTGCTGCTTCTACTGCCCCATTGGTTTGTGGTCTGTATACTGTTGACTTGTGAACCTGAACATTGAATTCCTCAAGCACTTCTGCCGCTCTTCCTTTGAAATACACACCATTGTCTGACACGAAGGCATTAGGAACCCCATATCGGTAGATGATGTTTTGCTTAATGAAATGTGCCACTTGTACTGCGGTCAATGTAGCGTAAGAGGCCGACTCTACCCACTTCGTGAAATAATCGATTGCCACCAATATAAACTTGTGCCCGTTCGATGCTGGTGGCGTGATTTTCCCAATCACATCTATTCCCCATACTGAGAAAGGCCAAGGCGTGGCCATTGTATGAAGTTCCGATGGCGGCACATGCATGAGGTTAGCGTGAACCTGACACTTATGGCATCTCCGCACATACTGCACGCAATCTGTT
>CAWLAL010000292.1:0-69890 GCA_963854785.1 Vaccinium vitis-idaea | reverse complement strand
GATACAATATTTTCAAGGACAAACTTTTCCGAGAAATACAAATCCATGCACGGTGGGTCCACAATAACGGTGGCGGAAATCCCACAGTTTCCACCGACAGTGGAATGTTTCGAGTATGGAATGAGTCAATGACCAACTTTGAAATCTGTAAATAAAAATGGTGATATAAATCCGACGTTGATAAGAATTTTGATTTTGGGACTTGATCATGAGTCTAATCTACCATTGGCTAATTCAAACTTGAGGCTTGGGATCCTCTGTCTCAATTTCCTATCCCCACTTCATGTCCCAGTATCTAAAATCCACATTCCTAAGCCGATGAGGACAATGAAGATGACACCGACGAGGTGAGATGTTCTCCGGCGATTACCACAGAAAACTTCAAGTCTTCGGGTGCCTTGGATGTAGCGGAGAGAGAGAGAGAGAGAACCATGGGAGTATCTTTTTTTTTTTCTTTTCTTTTCAAAAGAAGTTAGGCTTGGGCTATGTTTGGACCAAGGGTTAAAATGGGTTGGGCTATGTTTGTATCAAGGGTTAGAATGGATTAGGCAACACGCAAAAATGAGGTGGGCTAAAATTATACATAAAAATTTCTTTTTTTACCTTTTTTTTAAAGCCCTCTAAGGTTCCGCCTCGTCCGATGAGAAAGACTTTCAAAACTATGAGCAATTTACAGGCCGCTCCACTTTGTGGAGGGCCTGCACCGCAAGCTCCAGAAAAAATCCCAAATGCACCGCGCGCTCCACTTCCCCATGTGTCGTCCCAGCAACTCTTCTGAGTATTCTGACAAAAGCGCAACTCCAGCTAGACCCTTCAGCTTGACGTTAAAAAATTGAGTGACAATTATGCAAGCCCACCTCCCCATGCGGCGGAAAAGTCAAGCCCCATCCCGTCACGTCAGTCCCCATGTGTCGTCACTACTCTCTCTCTCTCTCTCTCTCTAAATTCCAGGGTACCCTATAAAAATGCCTAAACCGAAACCCTAGGGTACCCCATGAAAGTGCCTAAAATCCTTGGGTACATATGAAAGTGCCTAAACCACCAAAAACCCTATAATAGAAAAGTGCACCATAAACCTAAATCCTAGGGTACCCTATGAAAGTGCCTAAAATCCTAGGGTACCCTATGAAAGTGCATAAACCACTAAAAATCCTATAATAGGAAAGTGCACCCTAAACCTAAACTCTAGGTACCCTATGAAAGTGTTTAAACCTAAACCCTAGTGGTAATATATCCAACTTTCAATTGATTATTTTCATAATTGACTTTTAATATTTTGGAATATACTGTGTTAACGTTCATGTATATTTGGTGTGTGCATGTATTTAGTCATATGCATATTTGAGGTTTATAAAATTGAGCAAAATTTTAGTTATATATACATATAAACACCACACTTCCCCTCCAAACTCCCGGATTTTCTTAAGTTACGGACCTCATTGATCCCGATCGAATTTCGATGATCCGAACCGTCCAATGTGTTTAAAAGGTGTTTTTTAGGGTCCCCGCGAGAAATCATCAAAAAAAAATACCGGGAAGGGCTTGATCCGAGCCGTTTTTCACAAAAACTATATATGTACAGTTTTGTGAAAACGGCTTGGATCAAGCCCTTCTCGGTATTTTTTTTTTTTATGATTTCTCGCGGGGACCCTATGTAGACACCCCAATTTTGAACCCGAGATGCGCTCGAGCATCCCCGATGATGAAACGGACCAATCATGATTACCTGGAACTTGTGAGAATGACTTGAATTTGATTAAAATCAACCAAACACCACCCAAACAACCAAAATAGCCCAAACCAACCAAAGCATTGTTGAACCAAGCCAAACCGTCAATCTGCCACCAAGAACCTTGAGCGCTCAAGCTTGAGGCCTTGAGCGCTCAAACCCCTGAGAAACACCTTGAGCGCTCAAGCCCACGGCTTTGAGCGCTCAACTCTGATCCAGTCAGCAACTTGCAGAGTATCTCATCATGAAATTTTCTGCATGAGAGCATCTGAGATGATCTTATACGATCTCTATATGTATAATACACTCCACTAACTCCAAAAATACACAAAAAATACTTCTCCCCCACTTTCAAAATAAAAACCCACTTCCTCTCTCTCCTCTCTTCCCTCCCACTCACTCTATAAAACCCATTCACTACCCCTGGTTTTGTGTGTGGACGAACTCTCATACACCAGCTCTCAATCCACCCAGAATTCGTTGTTCTCTCTCTCTCTCTACAAAAACCACCTACATCCCATCAAAACCATTCACAAAAACCACTCTTCAAACCCAAAAATTGGATCTTTAATCATCAATTAACCTCACACATTATACCATCCATCCAGAATACTAAGCAAAACACCCATTATTGTCCATTCCCAAAACCACAAACAAGTTCAAGCCTTCAAACAAGTCAAAAGGTAGTTAAACATGTGATTTGCTCACTGTTTGGTCCATCTGAGGAAGATCAATGAGTTCAAGCAAGTTCTTCATACTTGCATTGAACTCACAAAGGTCAAAAAGTTGTGCAAAAACATTTTCAAAATCTGCAGTGACAGTAGGGTTTGAGCGCTCAAGCCTCAGGCTTTGAGCGCTCAATCCCAGTCCTGAACAGTTTCTGTTTTGCTGAGTGTTGGGCTTTCTCTTGGTTTTAATCGTTATTTAATAGTTAACTATGCTCATGTAGTTCTCAAAACAGCTTATTTCTATCTCAAAATCACTTGCATGAGTGTAGGTTAATTATTTTATAATGATCAAGCACCAAAACCTTTAAAAATCCCGTATTTGAATGCAAAACAGTGACTGTTTAGCTTCATAAACCTTCATTTTATATGTTAATGGTCCTGAGAATCACCCTAAATCTATTTTCAAGTTAGAAATCAGAAAGCCACATTATGGGTTGAGCGCTCAAGGTCATACGTTTGAGCGCTCAAGCTGTTCTTGGCTCAGTTGTTGATTATTGGTGGTTTCAAGGATGGATCTTGGTTTAGCATGTTCCTGATGTGTGTGAGTTATTATCACTGTGTTCAGAATCTGGACCTCTCTCTCACTTCTCTATTTTCAAACATTTCTTTGTTAATTTGTGGTGATTATACTCTTTTCATCATTCTTTAAGAGATCAATCTGTATGTTCTTATTTGTTTCTCATGGGAAAGTGTTTGATAAATGTTTGATCTCATAAAGAAGCTGCAAAAAGGTGTAATTTCGCAGAAGCCAGGAACTGGTTTGAGCGTTCAATCCATGAGCCTTGAGCGCTCAAACTGGTTTGAAGAGGTTGAGCGCTCAAACTGGTTTGAAGAGGTTGAGCGCTCAAGCCCTTGTCTTTGAGCGCTCAATCCCTATTCTGGGATCCAGTTTGTGAAACAGTATTAGTTATGTCTCATGTTAATAATTTCTGGAATTGCTGTACAGTCTCTGTAATCTCTCATTTCCTGTGGATAATTGTGGTAATTTCATTTGTTATCATCGTCATCATCCATGTAAGTCATCAAGCACAAGCATCCACTTTAGATTCACGTTTTACATTTTTACTGCTTATGTGATTCCCATTCCCGATTCCCTATTTTTGTGAACAAATTGAATTTCAAATATTTCTAAAATCCCACAAAACATTGAGTAGAGACCGGTTCATGGACCGGGCGAGAGGGGTGCCGTGAAACCCTTCCCCTCTCGTAACCAAACCCCCGAATCCGAGAAATCTTTGGTTTCACAAGGACTAGTAAAATCTTTTTCAATGGGCAACGAGTCATATTTTTATCGGTTTCTCGGGTTCGGACCTTAAATCCGGGTGGCGACTCAAACAATCACAATCTTTTCGAACGCGAACCGCACCGAATTCCAGTGGGCCGTCCACACCCTAAAAAACACCTTTTAAACACATTGGACGGTTCGGATCATCGAAATTCGATCGGGATCAATGAGGTCCGGAATTTAACAAGTTAAGAGAGTTTGGAGGGGAAGTGGACTGTACATATAAATATAAAAATATAAATTTTAAATTCTTAAATGTATGGTCTAAATTTTAAATGTACGATCTAAATTC
This sequence comes from Vaccinium vitis-idaea, assembly GCA_963854785.1. Lineage (NCBI taxonomy): Eukaryota > Viridiplantae > Streptophyta > Magnoliopsida > Ericales > Ericaceae > Vaccinium > Vaccinium vitis-idaea. The sequence continues at coordinate 65,856 of CAWLAL010000292.1, read as the reverse complement.
TAAATGTACAGTCTAAATTCTAAATGTACGGTCTAAATTCTAAAATGTACATTCTAAATGTACGGTCTAAATTCTAAATGTACAGTCTAAATTCTAAAATGTACATTCTAAATGTACGGTCTAAATTCTAAAACGTACATTCCAAATTTAGGGTACCCTAAACTTTAGGGTACCCTATGAAAGTGCCTAAACCTAAACCTTATGGTACCCTATGAAAGTGTCTAACATCCTAGGGTACTCTATGAAAGTGCGCCCAAACAAATCGCCAGGCCCAGCTCCTGAATGAGGCGTAACGGGTCAACCGAGACGAACCTCTCCGAATAAAACCAGCAAGGGGCTCATCGGATTTTTGAGGACACCACAATTGGCGACTCCGCTGGGGATTCCACCCAGAACCTCCGGTGCTCCTCCCCAGATCCACCCTCTCTACTCTCTTTTCTTCGCCTCTCCTGACTCGAAATGGGTGGCGAACCAACTCAACCACCAAACCCCACCGATCCTCTCCACCCTTCTTCCTCCAGAGATCCCAAACGGACTCCTCACGTCTCTGTCTCTGTCCCGCCGGGTCACATCGGACTCACTCCGAGCCCAGACTCACAACAACTCACCATCCAGCAACTCACTCACCACCTGGAAGAGCGAGACGCTGAGATGGCAGCCATGAGGGCCCAGCTTTCTAAGCTGACCGAGACGGTTAAAAGGAAGGATGTAGTGGAAACTACTGCAACATCTCACGGAGGAGCCTCCGGCCAAAGACGCTCGGCGAAGGATCGCATCGGTGACCCTAACAATGAGAGGGCTCACAATAAGGCTCTCGTGCTTCGGCACGAGAACCTGTCGACCGAGAACCTCTCAAGGGGCCGCCAAGGTGGTTCTTCCCAACACTATTCCTTTCAGATTTCGGAGTCAAGTTCCCGTTCGCCGTACTCCCAGCTGTCTGCATCTCACGAGACAGTGTACTATTTTGAAGATGGCGAATACAAACCGATCTATCTCAGAAAGGACCCCAAGGAGGCCGCTCCCACCGAGCGCTCTTCTGGTCGACGTCGCCATAAGACTCCCCCGCGACCAACAAACTCCGCTGATCTCCGAGCTCGGGTGGAGCACTTGAAGAAAGCTTCACCGCAAGAGCAAAATCTCACAGTCATCCGAGAGGGAGACACGGGAAAGCGTCATGCGTACCGAACTGAGGAGCAAACTCACCATAACGATGCTGGGGGGAAAAGGAAGGAGCACGGCCACCGAGAAAGGTCTCGGTACCGAGAGAAAAAAACGACGCACAACGAACGTCGCCATGATGAGCACCACCGAGAAGCGCTCCCGTACCAGCGACGGGTTTACTGTACCGTCTCTTCCTCCTCTCTCATCTCTCCCTCCTCTGCCGAGCGTCGATGAACGACTGAAACAGTTGGCAAAATCACCTTTCACAAAAGAGATTGCCCTGGCAACGTTACCAGCTGGATTCTCGCTCCCCAAGTTCAACCGTTACGACGCCCTCACGGACGCGTACAACCACCTCATCTACTTTAGGCAGATCATCAACCTTTACACCTCGGATCAAGCTATAATGTGTAAGGTGTTTCCAACCAGCCTAGGGACTCTCGGATCCCTCTGGTTCAACAAGCTGGAGGAAGGATCCATTGGAAACTACGAGGCTCTGGAGAGGGCTTTCCTGTCTCGGTTCGTAACGAGTAACATACAGAAAAAGGAGGTAGACTCTCTCCTCGGTCTAAGGAAGCGCCCAGATGAAACACTGCGCCAGTACGCTGCAAGGTATTGGGAGATGTTCCACCAAGTCCAGGGTTGTGATCATACCCTTGCTGCAACACATTTTAAACATGGCTTGGAGAGCAAGAGCCCTGTCTTCACAGATCTGATGTTGCACCCACCAAAGAACATGGACGACCTGATGGAACGGATAAACAAATACATCGAGCTTGAGGAACTCTTAACCGAGCGTGATGCTCCAACCTCCTCCTCCGTTCCAAGGGTTATCCATGTCTCGGGTAATCAGAATAAGGCAGTAAACACTATTAAAGCAGGCGCAGCAAAGCGACTCCTGAAGGCAAGTGACTTCGTAGCCGAGCGCACGGTATTCACCGAGCCAATCTACATGCTCCTCCGGAAGATAGAGAATGAAGGGTTCTTTCACTGGCCGGACCACAAGATGGGAACACATGATAAAACGAAGGACAAGAAAGTCTACTACACGTACCACCGAGAGCAAGGCCATTACACCACCTCCTACAAGCCGTTCAAGGCATATTTGGAAACTCTCGTCTCGGCTGGAAACCTGGATGCCTACATTGACCAGGACAAAACCCTTGCTCGGGCTCAGGGTCAAGGAGCAGCTGCTGCTGGGGGTGCTCAGGAGGATATGGTGGTGATGCACGTGATTCACGGACCGGTGACAAGAATGTTGGAAGCTCGAGTGTACAAGGAAATCGAGCAAGCTACGAAGGCATTGGAGGTTCTCTCGGTTAAACAGCAACCGAAACGCCCCCTCCCAACTAAGGAGTCTCAGTGGACAATCACGTTTACCGAGAAGGATCTAGAAGGGGTGCAGTTCCCTCATAACGACGCTCTCGTCATCACGCTCAAAGTGGGGACGGCCAAAGTGGAACGGATTCTGGTAGACCAAGGAAGCGCTGCCGAGGTAATGTACTACTCATTGTTCAAACGATTCGGATTCACTAGCAAGGATCTTAAGCCCTCCGAGGTCCCCCTTGTTGGCTTTAGTGGCACGCCTGTGTATCCCCTCGGTACAATTACCCTTCCAGTCGTCACGGGCTCGGTAACGCAACAAGTGGAGTTTATCGTTGTTAATTCACCGAGCCCTTACAACATCATATTGGGAAGGAACTGGCTCCATGCAATGAAAGCCATGGCATCTACGTACCATCAGGTGCTACGGTTTATTGGGGCAAAAGGAAAGCAAGAGAGCGTAAAAGGCGATCAGATAGCGGCGAAGAAGTGCTACATTTCAACCTTGGGAAGGAAGGAAAAGAAGAAGCCAAAGCAGGTGCAGTGGGTGGAAGTACCCGAGGCACCAGCTTTGGAAGACGTCGGTCGACCAGCCGAGGCAAAATCTGTTGAAGACCTCGTGACAGTCCCAATCAATGAGGACGGGAGCCGTTTCTTCCTCGTCGGATCCTCCTTAACCGAGGCCGAAAAGGAGGAGATGGTGACCTTTCTCAAGGCAAACATTCAGGTGTTTGCCTGGACTCCGTACGAGATGCCTGGTGTTGATCCGAGCTTCATCAAACACCAGCTCAATGTCGACCCACTGAGACGCCCAGTTATCCAGAAGCCACGAAGGTCCTCGGCTATTCACGCCGAAGTCGTAGAGTCGGAAGTTGACAAGCTATTGGAAGCCCAAGCGATTCAGGAAGTCCAGTACCCTACTTGGCTGGCGAATACGGTCGTGGTCCCCAAGAAGAATGGGAAGCTTAGGGTCTGCGTAGACTACACGAACCTCAATGATGCCTGTCCGAAGGACTGTTTCCCAGTCCCTCGGATAGACCAACTCGTGGACGCTACGGCAGGACACGCTCGGTTGAGTTTTATGGATGCGTACAGGGGATACCACCAAGTTTTTATGGATGAAGAAGACAAGGAGAAGACCGTTTTCATCACACCGAGAGGCCAATATTGCTACCGAGTCATGCCCTTCGGGCTAAAGAACGTCGGGGCCACCTTCCAAGGAATGGTGTCTCGGATGTTCAAAGATCAGCTCGGGGACACGATGGAGGCCTACATAGATGACATGGTGGTGAAAAGCATGCACGAAGGAAACCACATTACAGATCTCAGCAAAATGTTCACGGTGTTGCAGAAGCACGGCCTAAAACTCAACGCCGAGAAGTGCTCTTTCGGGGTTGGATCAAGAAAATTCCTGGGCCATTTAGTCACAAGGAGGGCTATCGAAGCAGATCCGGGCCAAGTCACAGCTATACAACAGCTCGTCTCACCGAGAACAATCAAGGAGGTCCAAAGGCTGACAGGGATGGCGGCAGCTCTCAACCGCTTCATCAGCCTCTCGGCTGACGTATGCCGTCCGCTCTTTCAATCGATCAAAACAAGTAAGAGGAAGTTCCAATGGACCGAGGAGTTCGAAAAAGCTTTGCAGCACTTGAAGACCTATTTATCCGAGCCGCCACTACTAGAGACGCCTCGGGAAAATGAAGACTTATTCATCTACCTCTCTGTATCTCCACACGCAGTCAGCTCGGTTCTCGTCCGAGCAGAGGGAATCGAGCATCGACCTGTGTATTACGCAAGCAAGACGCTGACTGGAGCCAAAACAAGATACCTTCCACTTGAAAAGGTTGCCTTCGCTCTCATAACTGCATCTCGGAAGCTGCTCCCTTACTTCCAGGCTCACACAATCATCGTTCTCACCGAGTATCCACTGAAGGCACTATTCCGAAGAGCTGATCTCGCGACACGGGTCTCGAAGTGGCCATGTGAAATGGCCAACTTTGACATCCAGTATCGACCGAGAATAGCTATAAAAGCACAGGTGTTAGCCGACTTCATAGCCGAGCTAACACCAGGAGAAGAACAACCAAAGAAAGAAGAACCCAACCCTTCCCTACCCGAGCAACACACTGAAGACCTTGTCGCCGCCGTGGCAATTGAAAATGTAACCAACAGTGTCTCGGACGAAGAAACTGACGCAGCTGAATTAACCCCAACGCCTCTCTCGGAAGGAGAACCGAGTCCGAGCGCGGATGAAGACCAAGCAACCGTGCCATTCTCTACTTGGCACATGTTCCATGGTACTGCTTGGAAATTACATGTAGATGGCGCATCAAACCAACGAGGAGTTGGGGCAGGTGTCGTATTAATTTCCCCCGAGGGCGTTATTCACGAGAACGCCATCACGATTGATTTCCCGGCCTCTAACAACGAGGCCGAGTACGAAGCCTTGATCGCTGGTCTTTGGCTTGCCGAAGCAATGGAAGTGAAGACTCTAATGGTTTACAGCGACTCACAACTCGTTGTAAACCAGTTCAACGGAGACTACGATGCCAAGGACGAAAGAATGGCCAAGTATCTGAGCATTGCCAGGAGCCTAACCGAGACATTCGAAGATATTGAAGTACACCAGGTGGGCCGAGAGCACAACGCCCACGCTGACGCACTTGCAGGATTGGGATCTGCATGCAAAGCTTCCGAGCAGCGAAGCATTTCCTTCGGAACAATCTCTGCACCGAGCTTCGATCCCCCTCGGACTCAAATGATGAATATTGAGCTCGGACCTAGCTGGATGGATGAACTCGTGTTTTACCTACGAGACGACAAGCTCCCCGAAGACCGACGAGAAGCCCACCGGATCAGATGCAAGGCTGCAAACTATTGGCTCTCACCGACGGGCTCTCTTTACAGACGTTCTCGGACCGGACCGTACCTCATGGTGATCCACCAGAATCAAGTCCACTCCATACTCCACGAACTCCATGCTGGCAGCGGAGGTTGCCACTCGGGGGGACGTTCTATCGCCCACCGAGCCATCACTCAGGGGTATTGGTGGCCAAAGATGAAGGAAGATGCTGAGGAATTTGTTCGGAAATGCCACAAGTGCCAATTGTTCAAACCAATGATTCACCAGCCCGCCGAGGACCTCCAACCGATCACCAGTCCATGGCCCTTTGCCCAGTGGGGTCTGGACATCGTTGCGGAGCTCCCACTTGCTCCAGGAGGATTTCGCTATCTTATAACTGCTACAGATTATTTTTCTAAATGGGTGGAAGCAGAGCCTCTGGTTTTCATTACCGAGGCAAACGTGAAGAGTTTTCTGTGGCAAAATTTCATCTCTCGTTACGGAGTCCCGTACGCAATCATCTCGGACAACGGGAAACAGTTCACGGGAAAGCAAATGAAAGAGGTCTGTGACAAGCTCGGGGTACGCTTCTTCAACTCCACGCCAGTATATCCTCAAGGTAACGGCCAGGCCGAGGCGTCTAACAAGATGGTCGCGGCTGGACTCAAGCGAAGGCTAACTGCTAAGCGAGAAAAATGGGCTGAAGAGTTACCACATGTTCTATGGGCATTCCGGACTACACCGAGGCGCTCTACGGGCCAGACCCCTTACTCTCTCGCATACGGAATCGAAGTTGTTATCCCTATCCAAAAGGGGCTACCAACAATCCGGACCGAGTACTTTGATGAAACTACCAATGACACGGCCTTGAGTAACGACTTAGACTTGGCCGAGGAGAAGAGAGATGCAGCTCGGGTAAAATTGGCAGCATATCAGCAGGAAGTTGCTAAGGGGTATAACAAGACGGTTCGGTTGAGGACATTCTGCCCAGATGATCTGGTTCTCAAGAAGGTAATGGACAAAAACAAGAAGAAGAAGCTGATGCCAAATTGGGACGGTCCCTACCGAGTAGTTAAGAAAGTGGGAAAAGGAGCCTATCAGATTGAAGACATGGATGGGAAGCTCGTAGACAAACCCTGGAACGCTTACAACTTGAGAAAGTATTATGCTTAGGGTTACTGCTCTCGGATTATGAGTTCCAAACTTAGAAAAAATTGTGAAGGAATTTTGATGTATCACTTTCTCGGAATACTATCAATGAAAAGCCTTTTTTATCTCAATTGTTATCTTTTTAATCGTGTCTCGGTATTCGTACCCAATGGCTTCGGCCAAAGGCACAACCTCACACATGGGTTTCATCCCATAAGACCGCTCGGTTTAACCGAGCCAATCCAACGATTACGTCAAGAAATTATCAAAATCGCACACCCTCGGGGTGGTACTAACATAAATGTCTCGGCTCATAAAACCGAGCTCGACGTAAAAACCCTTCTATAGGGGTATTGACCAAAGAACAGCTTGTTTTTACAAGTTAGTAACTGATCCACTCATGACTTATCAAATCATCTCGGTATGTTTTCACCGAGTCAATCAAACTCTTGTTAAGGGGTATTGTTTCAATGATAACTTATATTCCTAAGTTACATAATTGACTCGGTTATCCGAGCAAAAGAACCTCTTTCAAAGGTTATTGAAATCACCTAATCATCTCTCGGATTACAACACTTGTGAAAATTCTCTCAATTTTTTACAAGTCTTAAATATGATCATTCAATCTACTCGGCAATATATCCGAGAAGATCTATCAAATTGCTTCAGACATTTTTCATGCCTTAGCAAAATTTCTTGAAACATTCATCTCAACTTAGGCCAGGGGTATTTACTTGCCCTAAGCCGAGACGAATGGGGGTATTCCCATATGACTCGGGAACGATCATTCAAACAAGATACAAACAGAAAATGAAGTCATCAATTCCAAATTCCCAACCTTTCATTCAAGACAGACGACTCGGCATAAAATTCCACTGAGCCGCCACAAAAACAAGAAATTGTTCGGGGGGAGAAATAAAAGTATTGCATCAAACATCACAACGGTCTGGCATATAATTCCACCAGCCGAGAACAAAACAAACCACAGAAATTGTCTGGGGGGAGAGAGAAATATTGTCTAAAACAAGTTCAAGAACTACAGATACTAAGCATCCTTCCCGAGCTCCTGATTGGCAGCCTCGGTACCATTCACGACATTTTCTTCGTCGCCCTCGGCAAGGTTCTCGGCAGCTTCTTCTTCTTCACCGTCTTCCTCCTCCTCCGAAGGGATTTCAATTTCAGGGATCTCTACCACAGGGACGGCTCGGAGAGCAGATTCAGCGGGGACGCTGCCAGCTTCCAATCCAAGCTCGTACCCTTTAGCTACCCCTTTAAAGAAGTAGACCTCGGCACCCCTCCGAAAGCCCATGTTCTTGATCTCGGCAACTTGGCCTTGGTAATGCTCTACAATCTTCTCTTTCGCCTCCTCAAATCCAGCCGAGTGCGCAATTCTAACTGCCTCTTTCGACTTCTCTCCCTCCTCGGACAATTTTTGCTGCAAGTCTTTAACTTGTCCCTTCAGGATGTCCAGCTCAGAAAGTTGCTTCTTCACCTCATTCAGCTCCGAGAGCTGGAGCTTCGCAGCTGCAAGCTCACTCTCAGAATCTCTCTTCTTTGTCAGAGCTTCTTTATATTTCAGCTTCAAATTGTTGTAGGAGGAGGAAAGATTAACCACTTTTTGGTGGTAGCCGAGGATTGATTGATTGGCCTGAAACAATGTATGATAATTAGTAAAAGTCAAAGTAGTTAGAGGACAAGAAGCTCGGTTTAAGAAAATCACCAGCGTCAGGTGCGAGAACATGTCAACTATATTCCCCTCTAGATCAGAGGGAAGCTGTTTCATGTCCTCGGGCAAGCATACCCCCTGCAGCAAAGGAAAACCGAGCCTCGGATTGGCTCGAACACTGTCGGTCAACAGCAACGGTTGTCCCTGCTTGGTTTGAGGAGCGAAGATGAAGGGAATAGGAGAAGAGGTTTCAGTAGTCAGATCCTTCGACGGAGCCCCTTTCTCGGCATGAACATCATCAGGGTGGCTCTTATCAGCGACGGCCTTATTCTTTTGCACGTCCTTCCCCGAGCCTGATCCAAGCACAAGCCTCTGCTTCTTAAGCTCGGCTAGATTAGTCTCGGTATTGACTGGGGCTCGCTTTGCCGTTGTTGTAATGCCCTTGGCAGACGGGGTAGCGGTCTTCTTTGCCTTCTTGCTCGGAATGAGACTTGGAAGATCGCCGAGATTACCCCCCATATCTTCTCCTTCTTCTTCAAATTCCTCTTCTAGTGGCTCTCTGACTCTACCAACCAGATTCTGAAGCTTCGTTCGGTGAAGATCGATCTCGGTATCCGAACTCAAATCAATAGCCTCGACCGACTTACCCTTGTAAATTGATCTTTTTCTCTTTCTGCTCGGGCCCGCTCGGCTGCAAGCTCCTCTTGAGACTTCTTCCTCCTTTTCTGGAGATACGAAGTGTAAGTGGGCTCGTAGCCTAACAGGACATGAGCGTACCTCTCCTCTCTTGGAACAACATAGGCAGCTCTGATGTTATCATCATTTTTTGCTTTGATCAACCGAGCAGAGATCGGGGACGGTTCTGCAAAACAGAGAGAACTCGGTGAGTACAGTTCAAACCACAGGATATGCAAAAAAAAAAAAAAAAAAAAACCTATCAACGTATCATGCCGAGGAACGGGATAAAGACCCTCATCATCAGGACCAAATTCGAAGTTGCCCCGAACTTCCACGAAATCATTAGCTCCACGGTCAGAGTCCGGAAGGTGATCGATCAAGTAATCGCAGGGAGCCTTCAGATTGCTCCGAAGAGATAAGAATCTACGCCCCCCCGAACTTGTCCGAGACACATTGTAAACACCGATGAGATCGGAAACGTTGAAAATAAACCCAAACTTCTCTTGGAGCACGAAAACACCGTTAATGATGCGGAAGGCATTTACGGCAAGAAATCTAGGTGAGAGCTTGTATTCATACAAGAACTGGCGGAGGAGGAGGTTCATTGGAAACCGAACCCCCCCCCCCCCCCCCCCCCCCCCCCCCCCCGGTGATAGTTATGAGGGGAAGAGTTATATGGTCGTCGGAAAATGAAATTTGATCTTGGGAGACCAGGCGGATTTCAACGTCGCTCGGGATATCATATTCCTCACAAAAAGCCTCGTACTCTCCCAGCTCCCCGCTGAAGAAATGTAGATAGGGGTTTGGTTCTTTCTCGGAAGGCTTTGGATTGGAGCGACGAGCTTCTCGGGGACGGACTCCAGTGGGTAGAGTCTCGATAGGAGCGTCGGCAACAGGCTCGTTAGACGGACCCTCGGTTGTCGGCTCGTAAATCGAACCGGAGTTGTCCACCCCTCTCCGAACTACCTCTATGATTTGGACATCGGGTATATGAGCCGAGGCACCGTTGCCGTCTCTCCCCCCCTCTCAGGATTTACTGAATCGGTGTGATCGCTGCTTAGCTCCCCCTGGTTCACCGAACCCTCACTACCAGACCGAACCATGAGGGGGATGTTGATGGGATTGAGAGGGTTGAACCCCTCGTCTACTGGGCCTATATCAGCCGAGGCCATTCCAATGTCAGGGCCGTGAACCGCTTGAAAAAGATGGAAATCGAGGGCCCCGGAACTATCGAGGGGAGGTACGGAGGAATCCGTTCGGTTTGAGCTTCCCGAAGAAAGAACAAAGGGCTCCAGGATTCCCGAACCTGACAAGAAGTGCACGGGTGAAGAACAGTTAGCCATATAACTGAAAAGTGATCTAAAAAGCTCCTATTGAAGACTACCGAGTGGCTACATTAGCTCGGAGTAAATCCAAGCCAATATCCTAAGCGACCTAGTCACAATTTATGTGTCTCGGGAAACCTGGGCAAGGGAAGGGCTATCGATGGCTCGAGTTTGATCTCGGCCAAGGTCCGGATCTCTTGTCTCGGTTGACAAACAAAATTGAATCCTGAAATTTGAGGGTTGAAGGATCGAAAAGTGACTCGAAAAGTCACAGAAATAATCCTAACAAAGAATACAATGAACAGTGGAATGTTCGAGTTCACTGAACATCGCAACTTGTTCGATCTTTCAACATATCGTAAAACGAATTATTCTACCAAGCCATACCTACTAAATCATTTTTGAAAACTTCGAATCAACAGTGAAAACAAAGGGGGAATAAGAAAAATCAACAGACGGTTGGAAGAAATCGTTACCAGTGTTACACCAGAAAAAAGTAACCGCGGCGGCGAAGACGAACAGGCACGGCGTTTTCCGGTGACTGAAGGTTGAACAGGTGGCGGAAGCACGGTGGATCGCGGCGGCGTAAGGGCAAAGAAACCTTGATTTCGCCGGAGAATATGAAGTAGAGAGAGAGAGGATGGAAGTAAAAGTCTCTCTCTCTGTGAGTGGAACGTATTTATATGGGACGAAAAAACGAGTTTAAACCCTACGCGGGAAACGAGGTAACCTCTGACGGCGCGAGTGAAGAGCTGACATCTGGCATCGATGGGACATGCCGAGCTCATCCCTCTGACACTTCACGTGCTGGCGTCCTTTCATGTCTAACCCTAATTCGCGTCCTCCTTTTCTCATCCAGTGAGCAACCCCCACGTGGTGCAATCCGAATACGACCACAAAGCAATCAGGATTGGGGCTCGGTTAAAAGAAACACAACGGATGGAGTCCTGTCTTCTCGGATACATCTTGCTTGCACCTCGACTTAACGCAACGGCCCAACAAGTAATGGTCAACTCCTTTCTCGGAACCATATGTCTCGGAAGAAGTTGAGGGGCTATTGTAGTGGGCCGAAATCTAGCAACCCAAATGGGTCTCGGTTGGTGAGCCCAGAGGAAGTTAGGCCCAAGCGGGTCTTCAGGCCAGCCAAGGGCCAAAATGCCATGGGCTGAGCGAGCTTGGTCCATCCGAGACGAGCCGGTGTCTCGGCCGACAAACTATGAACCGGACGAGCCATCCAAGACGGATCGCATCCGAGATGGCTCGGAAGGATAATCCGAGATATCGGTGACGTCCTCTATGACGTCACCCGAGGCGGTTAACGCTCGTAACAAACTTGGGAAGGCACATGTGCGTGCTACAGCTGTCGTTACGTCAGCATGACATATACCGAGCGGTTATGCTACGTGTCGTGACTACATTGAAGGACGCGTGCATGCAGAACTTGTGAGGCCGGCTCATGATGCTCGGTGACGTCATCCGAGCCGAAATGACAGGTTTGCCCCTGTACTTGGGAAGCCTATATAAACAGAGCGAAGAGACCTTAATAGGGGAGGCAACATTTTCTCTCTCTCTACAATTACTCTCAATACACCTTTCTTCTCCGATTACTTACTTGATCGTCGGAGTGCCTTCCCTGGCCATACTCCGGCCAGGTTGGGCGCTAACGGCGTGTGCTCCGTGTGCAGGGGCTCGTGCATAATCACATTCACCACTCACTCGCTGCTCTCACGGGTCAAGGCTTGCTCAAGAGGCTCTACTAGATTTTTGAGGACACCACACTTTGGTTTACGCTGCCAGTGTAAAAAATGTTTTCTCTTGTCATCGTATAATTTTTGTTTATCATTGTTATATCACAAACGTTTTCTAAAGTCGTAACTACCAAAAAAACAAAAAAAATTAAAGGAAATGCTCATTCTTTTGAACTGATTTTCCAAGAATTATTGTCTGAAAGAGAATTGAAATGATCAATTAGGCCTGGCAAATGAGAACAAAACAAAATTGGACTTGTTTCTGAATTTCCGTGTGAAAAAGAAAAAAGAAACAGTCTATTCATTTGCGATGAAATTACAAATTAAGTTTTTTTTAATGACTTCTACAGTTGAACAGATCTAGCAAATTAGAAATCTTAAAATGGTATTAGCATGCTGTTTATTTATTTATTTTTCATTTTCAAAACAAAATTAGCATCCCCTGCATAAGATTAATAACTTTACGCAATATCCTCTTCCCTTGATAGTTGATAATACCATATATATGAATTTAATTAACGGTACCAGTATCTCATGAAATCAAAAGAGGCAACTCAAACTGAACAAATTAATGGCATAAAAAAAAATACATTTGATTCACATACAACATCCCATAATTCACACCAATTTCACAATTTAAGCGAACAGCACAGCATTCCCAATGTAGAGTTCTTAGTAATTTAGCTCACTTCCCGGGGACAAAGTTGGTGGCATAAGCCCAGGCATTGTTGGTAACAGGGTCAGCAAGGTGGTCAGCAAGGTTTTCCAGTGGTCCTTTTCCGGTAACAATGGCTTGAACAAAGAATCCAAACATGGAAAACATAGCAAGTCTACCATTCTTGATTTCCTTCACCTTGAGCTCAGCAAAAGCCTCGGGATCGTCAGCAAGGCCCAATGGGTCAAAGCTTCCACCGGGGTAAAGTGGGTCGGTGATCTCACCGAGCGGCCCACCAGCAATGCGGTATCCCTCAACAGCACCCATCAATATAACTTGGCTAGCCCAAATGGCCAAAATGCTTTGTGCGTGGATCAAGCTTGGGTTGCCCAAGTAGTCGAGTCCACCCTCACTGAAGATTTGAGCTCCAGCCTTGAACCACACGGCCTCACCGAACTTAACACCGTTGCGTGCTAGAAGTTCGGGAAATACGCACCCCAGAGCTCCTAGCATGGCCCATCTGGAATGGATCACCTCGAGCTCGCGGTTCTTGGCGAACGTTTCTGGGTCGGCTGAAAGGCCAGCAGTGTCCCAACCATAGTCCCCGGGGAATTCTCCAGTAAGGTAAGATGGGGGTTCACCGGAGAATGGGCCCAAGTACTTGACTCGGTCTGGGCCGTACCAAGGGCTACCAGATGAGACTGACTTGGCGGTAGCCTTTCTCATTGTGATTCTTAGTGTCCTTCGTGATCCTCCGAGGGCTACCGGGGATGATGAGGTGCGTACCGCTGTCTTTCCGAGGAAAGATGTTGAAGAGATGGCCATTGTAGAACCAGCCATCGATAGAGGGTGAAGTAAAATTGAATACTATAGTAGTGAAAAGGAATATAGAGAAGATATTGTTGGTTGAGGTTTTAGTGTGAGCTTTGGTATCAATATATATGATTTGAAATGCAAGGGGTCCTTATCTTTGGAGATCCTTTATCTTGATTGTTATTGGTAGATAACGTTTCCGGATTTGAAGATTGGCAAGCCCATTTGGCAATCTCTACGCCACTTACCGTTCCTTGGATTTTCTTGAGGGTCCCAATTTATCAAGTATCCCATGCAATTTCTTTAGTTCTTTCCATCCACCAATGTTTTGTACTATGAGATATTGTTTTATCTCCACCAAGACAACTTTCATTACATCATCCGGTGGAAAATGAATTCATAACTTAGGTTGAAATTAAAAACATTTAAGTGGTGTAGTAGTCCACTGTCACGCACCAAGTACTCTTTTGACTAGGGTTCGAAACTTACTAACTACAATTAGGGCTGCAAATGAGAGCATCTCGCGGCTCGGCTCGACTCGTTAATTAATCGAGCCGAGCTCGAGCTCTAGTTGTAGGCTCGTTTACTAAACGAGCCGAGTTCAGCTCGCAAAACCTAAGCTCGTTTTATAGACTCGGCTCGTTTAAAGAGGCTCGATCGATAAGTAAATTAGTTTGGCTCGGTTCGTTAAGGGCACAACTTGTGTACGACCGAGCCAAGCTTGAGCTCGAGTTTTGGGCTCGTTAAGCAAACGAGCCGAGCTCGAACACTACAAAGCTCGGTTCGGCTCGGCTCCTTTACAGCCCTAACTACAACTAACAATTACTGACTAGGCAGGAAAACTAAAAAAAGGCAGTACTTCTGCTTGACCGACCGGGTGAATGTAAATTAAATTAAAGACGCGTCCCAAGCGTAGGACTCTCGACCGGTGTAGCACAATATCCGGAAGTACCGAAGTCGAACCACAGAGACGACGAACGGTGTTTGACTCAAAACTGTTGAATTCTAGTTTATCCTGGCTCTTAGGTAGCCACCCCTTGTGCAACTCGATTGATGTATCAACTAAACGGATGAAATAAATAAACCACGGATTTTAAAGGAGAGTACAGCCGTGGGAACTCCAGCGTCCGCGACTAGCCCTAACCAATGTTCACTTGGATCACAGTTCCTTCAAATAACCGATTTTAGAATAGGAAAAAGTTCCCTAACGAATGCACACCACCTGTCACCAGTTTCCGTGTGCAGTCGAGAGGAAGGCTCCGGATTCCTTCGCCCCACTTACAAGGACCCCAGCGATGCCCGGGATTTGTTCGTTAGAAAAAGTTTCGTATCCCAAAATTGCTTAAAAATTTAATTATGTCAAACCCGAGGTGAACATCGATTAGTCTAGCCACGGGGCGCCTTCGCCCCGCGGCCGCACCCTATGAATCTACTCACTCATGCTTTCAACAGATGCAGCAAACATATTAAACCTAAATCTAAACATGATTTTAACAATTGAAATAAAAATAAAACACGATACCACAAGTTTGCAGCGAGAGAACGGATTTGAAGAACAAGAAATCAAAACTGGAAAACATGAAGAACTTCGATTAAACTTGAATCCCCAAATTAATCCTGAAAACAGCAGCCAAGTTAAGAAAATAAAGCGTAAAAAATGAAGTGTGTAACCCTAATTTCGAGTTCTAAAGGAGTTTTTATACGGAACCCCTGTTAATCACAAATAAAAATCCGAAAAAAAATGAGATTAACTTCACGCGAAACCCAAAACGCCACCGTTCCCTGGCCAAATTAAGCTCTCGGTAGCGCTACACCCATTTTGGTGTAGCGCTCCCGAACCAATTAGATGCGCTTTGACTGGTTGACCTCAAAGTTGACCGTGGACTTCGAAGCATCACGGTAGCGCTACACCATTTTTGGTGTAGCGCTCGCGAAGGCTCTGTTCAGTTTTTGTGCAATTCTCGAGCGCTCCGTCAAGTCCCTTGTAGCGCTCGCGATGCTACTAACCACTTCTTCGAGTAATTAACTTCACCACTTAGTCTCCTCGGCCTTGCTTGCTCTCCACGTTCCGTCGCGGCCTTTCCAAGTACCTCTCATTAGCGCCAAAATATCTCAATTTCCTACAAATCAAGCACAAACACAAAACCAACCACGTGCACGCATTACACGGAAAATGAGGATTAAACGCACGTCTAACGCGCTACTTCTAGCCTACTCAGGCGCTTAAATCCACGAATTTCGCGCGCCTATCAACTTCCATCTAATTTAATACAAGGGGAGGCTTCATTTATGTTTTTGGTGGCCTGTTCCTGGGGAGCCTAGCTATATCATTTGAGATAAGACATTCAATCACAAGACGTACATTTCCCACAATCACTTTTGGATCATGCCACATTATTAGAAACGGAAATGCTAATTGACGCCCTTAGGGCTCAAGATAAGTACGACCCAAATGCAATATAAAAATGCATTTGTCTGATGACCTTTCAATGTTGTCTGGATGGCGGGAAATCTCCACCCAAGTTGTTCTTTACTTTATCTATTGTTTTTTTTTTTCCCATACAGTTGTCCAATTTTGTTAATTACTCAATTATTGTCATGTAGACTTTTGTATCTTTAATGAAGAAGCATCCCAAGACCATCCTAACCGATCAAGACCCATGGATGACTGAAGCAATTGCTGATGAACTTCCAACCACAGAACATAGTTTTTGCATATGGCACATTACTAGCAAGTTTAGCGGTTGGTTCACGGCAATTCTTCGAGATCAATATCAAAGTTGGTGTGCTGATTTTTACAAGCTATATCGCGTACACACACCTGAAGAGTTTGAGCATGGGTGGCCTCACATGGTTGCGAAGTACCATTTGCATGACAACAAGCATGTCGTTGGGTTGTATGAAATTAAGCATTTTTGGGTGCCGGCTTACCTTCACAATTATTTTTTTGGAGGAATGACAACCACAGGAAGATCAGAGAGTATAAATGCGTACATAAAGCGATTCATCAGCTCTCATACAAATTTGGAAAAATTTATTAGGCAGGTTAGTAACATTAAATTCTTGAACTTCTTTTCAATTTCCGTGATACTTCAATACATGATTTTACTCTATTATTTAGGTTGATCTTGCTATTGAAAATATTCAACAACGGCAATTGCACAACACAATGTTGCAAAAGTATAGAGGTTCTGCATTAAGAACAATGTCACCGTTGGAAAAGCAAGCTTGTGGTGTTCTTACACCTTTTTGTTTTGAGAAGTTTCAAGAGGAATTTGGAAGAGCAACTTTATATTCATTAGTACATGAGAGCGGTTGTGAATTCGAAAATACAATGAGCAAAACTCACAAAGTGTTTTGGGATGGTGAGACGACTACATGTAGTTGTAAGCATTTTGAATTTTGGGGGATCCTTTGTCGTCACATACTAAGTGTCTTTCTTCATAAGGATTGCTACAAAATTCCATCTATCTATTTACCTTCACGTTGGTGTCATTAACAACCCGAAAGTGAGGAAGTAGCCCAAAGTGTGGAAGGATCACCAAGGTTGGACGGGGAAATTTTAGTGGATAAAGCGATCGACGACATTCAATGTCCTCCAATTTCAATAACCAAAGGGCGTCCCAAGACAAAACTATTGAAAGGTGGAAAAGAAGCAGGAAAAGTGACTAGGAGTTGTGGATGGTGTAGAAAGGTTGGCCATAATATCACCACATGCCCGGACAAGGAAAATGTTGAACATGGCATTGCTTCACAAAGGAAGAAAAAGAAGATATCCTCAAGTGATACGGGCTTGAATCCTGTGTTCTCTTTGAAGTATTAGGTAAGCACAATATCTATTTCACGTTTTAGGTTTTATTGGTGAGATGAATGTTCTTATTATTTAACCTTCTATTGTCACAGTGGTAAACTAGAAAAGTTGGTGGAGTTCTTTTGCCTTTTGCTCTTGCTCCAAGCTTAGATCAAAGCATAAAGCTACTGGTGGAGTTATTTTGCCTAAAACTGCAAGAGTTCCTTGCAGTAGCTTATCTACAACAATGATGGAGTAATATCAAGGTGAGTTTGTTTTCCAATTCCCGGTGTGCCGTTTTGTTTTTTCTAAGTTCTATGTAATTGGGAATATTCAGCCTTTTTTTTTTTCGGTGTTTAAAATGAAATGTTCCAAAGGTAGAGCAATATGTAGTTTCTGATCACTTGGAATTTTTTTTCTCTTTGCAGATGAATTATCAACCAATTTACTTGCAACTTTTGCAATCTCTTCAGCCAAAAGAAGAAAGAGATTTTTTATGGTTGTCTAATTTTGTTAGTCAATTGCTTTAATGCATGTAATTGACTCGTGCAAAGTTGTGATGTAAAATTATGGGGGGGGGGGGGGGGGGAAACAGTGCTGTAAAATGGAACTAAAGTTCTAATCCTAAAGTTGCTATTGCTTGAATCACGTGGGATTGTAATTGCTACTACTTTTCCCCTCAAATGCATAATTTGAAGCTTTCTAATTGGAAAATGATATGGGTACACTACATGTGCACCCCAAATGCACACCACCCTGAGGTAGCAAACGAGGAGAAGCCCAATGTGGGGCTCACCCAAAAAATGGGTCTCTCCTCATTTGCCACCTCAGGGTAGTGTGTGTTTGGGGTGCACATGTAGTGTACCCATAGCATTGTTGTTTCTAATTACGTGTGATTTTAAATTTTAATTGCTACTACTTGAATCCTGTGCTTTGCTTCGAAAAATCCAAATTTCTAACTTTTTTGTATGTTGTGTATTTTAGTGGTACTTTAGTGTTAAATTTGTTGTTAGTAGAAAAGGTTAGGGTTAAAATTGTCAAGTGAAATATGTAGTCTTTTCCAGACAAGACAAGATAAATGACTAGTCAACAAATGAAGTTTTGGGTCCCACTTATCTTGAGCCCTAACTCCTAAGGGCTTCAATTAGCATTTCCGTATTAGAAATTAGAATACAGACCTTTTTCATCAGTACTAATTCAATTGGAACATCATTTTTGTTGGGATCGATAACCCCTGACACACCAATGCTAGTCACTACAATTTGTCACAATTTTTTTTTATTTAAAAAAGTGGGATTTATTGAACAATTGCATTGATGACACCTGAAATGGTACAAATTTTCCTTTTTCCCTTTGGGGTGATTCTGTGTAGTTTTCAAGTTTTGAGTGGTTTTGTCGTTAGTTTTCCCGGAATTGGTGTAGGGGTGCTTTTATTTTGGTGTTGCTGCTTGCTGGTTGTGTTAGGTCTTGGGTTTTGTATTGTTTTCTTTTCGGTGTTGTGGTGTTTTGAGGAGTTCTGTTTCTTTTGTTAGCATCTTGCCAACGTCTTTCTTGAGTCTCGGGTACTACCTCTTGTTTGCTCTTGTTCTTTTTAATCTTTGTTCTATTTGAGAGACTAATAAAATTTATTTTGCCAAGAAAAAAAAAATGGTACTCAAATATGTTCGATACGCCATTTTTCTACTCCAGATCATGATCATCTAATCAAGTTTTCATTAGCATTACAAATCATGTTATTTTAACAAGAAAAGAATTCTCAGAATTTGTCTGTCCTGAAATCAGTATCGACTATATGACTAAGTTATGCACTTATCATTTTACTGCAAATTAATTAAATAACTTCCATCTGGATAATACCCAGTAGAAAAAATTCTATAATTTATTTTGAAAAGGATAATATTTTGGTTTAGAGATTTTTGGCGCATACGTGTCTATAATATTTGTGTTGATGCATACATTTACATACATATCCAATTAAGTGTTGATGAATATGTACCTGCCATGAACATGGATTTCCCACCACCAATATTGTGGTCCCAATCTATGGCTGTATTCATTTTAAACTTTAGCAGAATAACACATGGTACTGCCCAGGCTGGAATTCAATTATTAGAATTGTCTTCACGGAGATATTAATTGGTGGACCGAAAAACCCAATGAAATTGCATGAGATTGTGCACCACAGAAAAATCTATTGAATGAAAAGTGGTGTGGAGTTTGCCAAATGGGCATGCACTCTCAAACTCTCAAAAAGTTTTGTACCAATGAGAATAGAGATAAGGATCTCCAAAGATAAGGACCCCATGAATTTCGAAGCATATATATTAATACCCATAGCTCACAATCTTTTCAAACTTAAACCCCAACCAACAATCTCTTCTCTAGCTATTCCTTTTCACTACTAGTACTTTTCAATTTACTTCACCCTCTATCGATGGCTGGTTCTACAATGGCCATCTCTTCAACATCTTTCCTTGGAAAGACAGCAAAACGCACCTCATCATCCCCTGTGATCCTCAGAGGATCGCGAAGGACCCTAAGAATCACAATGAGGAAAGCTACTGCCAAATCAGTCTCATCCGGTAGCCCTTGGTACGGCCCAGACCGAGTCAAGTACTTGGGCCCATTCTCCGGTGAACCCCCATCTTACCTTACTGGAGAATTCCCCGGGGACTATGGTTGGGACACTGCTGGCCTTTCAGCCGACCCAGAAACGTTCGCCAAGAACCGCGAGCTCGAGGTGATCCATTCCAGATGGGCCATGCTAGGAGCTCTGGGGTGCGTATTTCCCGAACTTCTAGCACGCAACGGTGTTAAGTTCGGTGAGGCTGTGTGGTTCAAGGCCGGAGCTCAAATCTTCAGTGAGGGTGGACTCGACTACTTGGGCAACCCAAGCTTGATCCACGCCCAAAGCATTTTGGCCATTTGGGCTTCCCAAGTTATATTGATGGGCGCTGTTGAGGGATACCGTGTTGCTGGTGGGCCGCTCGGTGAGATCACCGACCCACTTTACCCCGGTGGAAGCTTTGACCCATTGGGCCTTGCTGACGATCCAGAGGCTTTTGCTGAACTTAAGGTGAAGGAAATCAAGAATGGTAGACTTGCTATGTTTTCTATGTTTGGATTCTTTGTTCAAGCCATTGTTACCGGAAAGGGACCATTGGAAAACCTAGCAGACCATCTTGCTGACCCTGTTAGCAACAATGCTTGGGCTTATGCCACCAACTTTGTTCCTGGAAAGTGAGGAAAAATTAGAAGGGGAAAGGGTGGGGAAAAAAAAAAACAAAAGGTTTGAGTGATTGGAAAAGTTTCTTTGTATGCATGAGGTTTGTGTGAATGGAGGAGTTTCTTTGCATTGTCAATTTGAGTTTGTTTTGCTGATGTAAATAGGCTTGCACAAATGCAGAAAGCCTGAAACTGTCTTAATATAAGATGAAAAAGGATCAAGGTGGATTCAAGGACGTCTCGCTTTGCAAGTTTTCACCCTGACACAAGACTATGATTTTCACCACTCCAATAACCTGATTCTCAGCAAACACAGAACCATTAAAAATAATACTCCCTTCGTCCCGAATTTCTTGTCCAATTATGTACATGTGTGCCATTTTTCAAATGCTTGTATCTTTCAATCTATAATTTCTTTCAATCTATAATTTTTTACAAATTTTGAAAACTTCGTTTAATAAAACTCATCGAGAACTATTAAAAGAGGTCCATATTGAATATGCATATATATATATAGGAACTCTCTAGTCCGGGATTCCTAGGTCCGGAACTCATAGTTCCGGATCAAATTTTCATGATCCGAACCGTCCAATGTGTTTAAAACGTGTTTTCAAGATCCCCGCGAGAAATCATCCAAAAAAAAATACCAGGAAGCGCTTGATCTAAGCAGTTTTTCATAAAACTGAAAATGTACAGTTTTTGTGAAAAACTGCTCGGATCAAGCCCTTCCCGGTATGTTTTTGGACGATTTCTCGGGGGACCCTTAAAAACACTTTTTAAACACAATGGACGGTTCGGATCATGCAAAAACATCTTTTAGAAGCTTCGAAACACCAAAAAACCTCCAATCAGGGATACCAGACTGGAGAGTATATATATATATATACAATCCCCTTCACATGAGGACTCCCTCATTTTAGCCTAAATGAGGACTTCCAATCGCAGCCCTTGGATGAGATCCAAGGGCTCAGATTTTAAAAAACCCATTCGCGGGTCAAAACCGGGTTAAAATGAGATTCGAGGGTCAAGCTCATATCGGGTCAAATCCACCAGCAAGTGGTGCCCTTCATTTCACACGACCACTTCTCAGAGCTCTGAAGACGACACCGACGGAGAGAACAAGAAGAAGACGGGCGGTCTCTCTCCAGATCGAACAAGAAGAAGACCAAGGTCGGTCTCTCTCTCGATCTCACTCGCTCCCTCTCTCTCTACGTCGGGTTGGGGCTACAAGAAGAAGACAGACGGTCTCTCTCTAGATCGAACAAGAAGAAGACCAAGGTCGGTCTCTCTCTCTCTCTCACTCGCTCCCTCTCTCTCTACGTCGGGTTGGGGCTGCAAAACTACCGTTTCCATGGCATTTGAAAAACTAGGGCTTGCAAAACTACCGTTTCCATCGCAACTTCGGTTGCTGTTATTGACGTGATGTGTGGCTTTGTCAATTAATTGTTGATTCAATCAGCTACACGGTTGCCATTCAACCGTACATGTGTTTGTAGTTCTATATACACGAATATATATATATATATATATATATATATATATATATACATATGTGCATCTGCCTGTGCGTGTTTACACCTCTTCGGTTGAAATTTAGTGTGACTTGTGGGTGATGGATGAGTACCAATTTGCATTGGAAGTGAATATTGTGGATCGAATAATTTTATTTAGGGGCTTTGTATTGAAGTATTGGACAAATGAGATGTATGTTAGTTTGCTGAAAAGAAAAGGAAGCCTCTTTAAACCGTTAAACTTAGTTCTGAGAGCAAAGAAGTTGTCTTCTCATCATCTTTCAGCACTTGAGGCAGTAGCTTCTTTTTTTGTTTTCCCAACGAATGCTTTTTATTATTTATCACTATATTACTTTCAATTAATGGAGCTCATCTTTGAGGTTTGTTTTGGGTTCTAAAAGGTCATGTTAGTGTGCTGAATAAGTGATCCAAGTTTGTTTTTTCCTTTTCAGAATGCAGTCTTTACAAGATATATACTTTACTCATCGTTACCATTACAATGTGCATCCTCCGGAGCTTCTTATGAAATTGTTTATACTCCCCAAGTGAAGAATAGCATGATACCGAAGATTGATCAAGTGTTTGACAGTTTGGAAGACGTTCACAAGTTTTACGAGTATGCTAAAGAAGCTGGATTTGGTATTCGAGCCCATTCTAGCAAGTTGGGTAAGGACGGTCAAACCATTAGAAAGGAATTTGTTTGTTACAAACAAGGGTTGAGAGACAAAAAATATACTCAAAATGTTTCAGAGAACACTATACGGAAACGGGGGTTGACTAGAGAGAATTGTGGTGCAAAATTGACAGTTGTGAAACGGGGTGCGGAATTTGTTGTCACCATATTTATTGACGGTCATAGCCACCCTCTTGCCACGCCAAGGAAGGTGCATCTCATCCGATCTCATCGTAAAGTGACACCTGCCCAAAGAGCTTTGACAGAACAACTAGGCAATGCAAATGTGTCGACACACCAAGCTATGAGTATTTTGGAGATGCAATCCGGAGGTCTTGAAAATGTGGGATGTTCACAACAAGATATTTACAATACCCAAAGGGATAAGAGGAAAATGGTAGAGGGACGTGACGCGGAGTTGTTGCTTGAGTATTTTGAGGCCCAACAAGAAAAGAATCCCGATTTTACGTTTTCAATCAAGCCAGATGAAGATGGGAGTTTGCTTCATTGATTTTGGGCCGATGCAACCTCTAGAAATTCCTACAAATATTTTGAGGACGTGGTCATGTTTGATACAACATACTAGACAAACAAATATGACTTGATCTTTGCACCTATTGTAGGAGTAAATCACCACGGGCATACAACTCTTTTTGCATGTGCATTGTTGAGTGGTGAAAAAATCAATGCCTTTGAGTGGCTTTTCAAGAAGTGGTTGGAAGCGATGCCGTCTGGCCCACCCAAAATGATCATAACTGATCAGGATCCGGCAATGACAAAAACAATAGCTACTCTCCTTCCAAATACGCTCCACAGGTATTGCATTTGGCATATTTTGAGTAAGTTTTCCGAAAAAATAAGTGCAGTATCATATAAAGAACACTATGATGAGTTCCGTGATTGTATATGGAACTCCAAGACCCCTGAAGAGTTTGAAGGTAGATGGGTACAGGTTGTAGCAAAAGCTAAATTGTCTACCAATGAATAGCTACATTCCATGTGGTCATAAGGCTTACTACCATATTATATAGTAGAGAGCATCACAAACATAGCTTGAAACACACTCTAAATGACCCAAGCTTGAGCTGTGGCATTTACATGGTGGACCTGCCACTGCTTTGTTTAGCCACCAAACAATTTTTAATGGATTTCCAATGAGCAAATCAAATATGTATTTCTACAAAGGCAAAAACTGAGCAAATGAAACAGTAAAATATATAACTGATAAAAGAACGATATCAACAACAGGTTAGATGTTTGATCTTCTCCCAACTAGATGTGATAAATGCTATAAAACAATCAATACAGCTTTAAGACAGTGAAACAGACTACTTAGGGAAATACAGAATATTAGTTCCGCAGACAACCAAACCATTTTTTGATCTTCTTCTTCTACAAAACCAAGTTGGATGTTTTTTTTTTTTTTTTTTTTATCAAGATTACATCAATATTCTTCAGGAACCAATAACTGCTTAGTTCTCTCCCAAGTTCCCCTACAGCTGTAGCTCATTTGCTTAAAATTAGGAGAAACATATTTCACTAGACTAATAGTCTAACACATAACAGATGCCATTTGTAAAGAAAGAATAAAATATAATTTTAATTTTCACTTGAAACAAATCATTAAGATGCAAATTACATAAGTTCATTTCATGGAAAGAATACTGTATTAAGGTCTGAATCATCTCTTCTTCTTTTTTTCTTTTTCAGTCTTCTTCTCTCTCACACACGTAAATCACGTAGTCTATTGAGGACAGCATAAGGAAAATAGGACAATGTAAAATGTAAAAGTATCCATTTTCATACCAAGTAAAGTGTAACCAAACTATGTCAAGCAGGTAACCACAAATTCATTCATCAAGAAGATATACGGGTAAATCGAATTCGAAAATGGAAATCGAAATCGAAATCAAATAACAAACCACATCACAAAGGTAGTTCGAATACTTCAAAATCGCAACCCTAAACACTGTTAATCTACCTACAAAATCAAAACCCTAGAAAATCAAAATACACAGGGAGAGAAAACACCACATGGAGAGAAAGGGAGCGAGTGAGAGAGAGAGAGACCGACCTTGGTCTTCTTCTTGTTCGATCTAGAGAGAGACCGTCTGTCTTCTTCTTGCAGCCCCAACCCGACATAGAGGGAGAGGGAGCGAGTGAGATCGAGAGAGAGATCGACCTTGGTCTTCTTCTTGTTCGATCTGGAGAGAGACCGCCCTTCTTCTTCTTGTTCTCTCCGTCGGCGTCGTCTCCAGAGCTTTGAGAAATGGTCGTGTGAAATGAAGAAATGAAGGGCACCACTTGCTGGTGGATTTGACCCGATATGAGCTTGACCCTCGAATCTCATTTTAACCCGGTTTTGACCCGCGAATGGGTTTTTTAAAATCTGAGCCCTTGGATCTCATCCAAGGGCTGCGATTGGAAGTCCTCATTTAGGCTAAAATGAGGGAGTCCTCATGTGAAGGGGATTGGAAGTCCCCATTTTGAGGTGTGTAAATCCCGAGGTAGGGTAGCCGTTTTTGGGTATGGATGGGGTATGTACTTGGTGGCGTATGTGTCTTGTAGGAGATAAACAGTCAAATTATTAAACTAAACAATTCTAGTAGTTGAGATAATTTACAGATTTATTACAGTATAAATTACTCTACACTCTTACTCTTTTGGTATAACTTACCTCGCATAACTACTCCTATTACACCACAACCAACCCAATAATGAATAGATTATTTAAATGTAATTCCTCTACTTCTAACATATCAACAATGTCTTCCATACCAGATATAGTAAACGAAGAAGAACAAATCTATGAAAATTTAAGTACAGAATTACATAATTGGAATATCCCAAAAATTTCTACAAACCAAATTTACCAGACTAGCTGGTTTGATGACAAATTCAAAACTAGTCAAGTAGCAAAAACTTCAGAACAAATCTATGCAATTACAAAACAACAAGAGAAATGTGCTCTCTTAAGCAAAGAATCTATTAATCAACACATTTCCAAAGGTTATAAATTTCTACACATAGGATTAGTACAAGTTGCAATCAAACCACTAACACGAAGAGGTTTAAATTCTTCAATATTATTAGCATTACGAGATAGCAGATTTACAACATTTAGTGACAGTCTATTAGGATTAATGGAATCAAGTTTACATAATGGTCCAATTCATTTTGACTGTTACCCTGACTTACACTTAAGTCTAAATGATAAACACATATTAAAAGCTTTAACCCTAAATCTCCAAACATCCGGAGCTATCACCCAAATGCTTGAAGGAAGTCATTCAATTGCTTTAATATACAGAGTCTATTACAAATGTACCAAAACGAATCTCAATATCCATGCTCTAGTAAAAAGTCCAAAAGACAAAACAATCCTCATACAAAGTAGTACTACCAATGCCAATATTCAAGTACCAAAAACCATCCAATGGAATGACATCCAACTCCCTAATACCTGGATAGCAGAAAATGAAAACTACCCCACAAATATACAAAATGACGCATTAGATATCGATTATATACAGCAATATCTTGATGGAACGGTTCGTATCAGTTTTGATCAACAAAGAATCAATACCCCTTTCAAAATAAAGGAACTTAGCAGATGCAGTAGCTCCACTAGCATCCCCAGATTTGATACAAATCTTTTAGATAAAAAACCAAAATTCAAAGGTGTTGAATCCTCCTCTCAAATTACCAAACCTTACTATACCCAACCACCATCCCAGGAATCCCCCCAATCTCCTACACAAACAGACTTTGAAGATGACGCACCTAGTCACATAGATAAAAACCTCCTTACAATTAACAAAATATATGAAATAAATATACAATATTTATTACAGGAATTTAGATCCGACAAAAATAAAACAAGACGAGACCAATTCTACAAAGAATTTCCCCAACAAGTCAAGAATGATATATATACAAAATGGTATGCATTTATGCAAGATATTAAAACTGATATACACCTCATAGATTATATTGACAATTATTATAACAAAATTAATACTATAACCAAAATAAAATGGCATAATTATCATGCATAATAATAAGGGCGGTAGAACCGGCCATAATAAAGACAATAATTAAAACAGATATTGAAAATGTAAATTCAAATCATTGTATTGAAATTGGAAGGCTTACTTGAAGCTACTGGTACATATGGGGGGGAGGAAGAGTTGAGAGAGATGGGTCAAGATATGAGAGGGAGAGCAGAGTTGAGAGAGAAGTAGTAGAAGAAGAAGAGTGGTAAAAAAAAACCGATGCCTAACTACTGATCTTGAGAGTCCTTTTATAGAATAAGGAACCCTGTTTACAATTATTAAATCCCGTATTTGGCGGAGGGAGAATTGGTCTTGCTGTTGTAGAGACCTTTACTTTTCGGTGGAAAAGTAGTGCCATCATTGCACTTTTGACTTGAGGGATTCTCTTTTGGAAAAGAAAGACATGATTCTTCTTTTGTCTTGGGAGTCCTCTTTACGGTGGGAAAGAGTTGCTTCTTCATAATTTGTGTTTGTCTTCAACTGTGTCAATTGCTTTTCTGATAATTGTAATTTGGAAAGTAAGGAGCACTTTATTCTTCTTTTGACGTGGAGACTTTCTTTTGGTGGAAAAGAGTTTCTTCACATGCGTTGCTGTTGATGTTGGGGGAAAGTTGATCCCATAATTGCACTTTTGATATTGCTCCACTTGCTGATGTCTTTTGTTTGATCCGTTGAATTTCGTAACGGAAGGATAATTGGTCTTGCTTTTGGAATTCTGGTGATAATGGAGTTAGGGGTCCATTGCATTGTTGATGTTTGCCATGGAATCATCCGAAAGATTATCCCAAAAATCGGTGTCGTCAGGATTATGATAATGATTTTCGGATTCTTGCTGGATATAATCTTCAAAAATTTGTACTGCTGTAGTGTTGCAGGTATGGAAACGAAATGGGACTTCCCCATAATAATTGAGGGTCCGAATCTTTTGGATTGGATCTTCACTAAATAATTTAAATTGATAAGGCTGGAGAGTATAAATATCATTATCTCCAATGTGACTAGCAATTTGATATGCAATATAATCTTGAATTTGACTGGATATTGGGTTGGAACAATTCCAGGTTGGAGTCTCACAACCCATTAAATGAAATTGGCTTGGAGTATAATGTGGGTTGTAATTTGGACTAGAGGTTACATGGATAATATGTTGGGCTGGGATAATAGTACCAAAAGATGTCCATTCTGGCATTTTGCTTTGGATAATAGCTTGACAAATGGTTGTGAAAGGTATAGAAAAACAGTTTTGAATGCAGATGGCTAATCTGCGAGGTAAGATGTTGGTTTGTTCTGGCTGTGTAAAAATTATTTGTTTAAGGAATCCGTAATCGAGGAGGGTCATGGGTGTAATTTTGACTTGTTGGTTTTCATACGGGATAGTAATATCTTGAAAAGTGGTCATATTAATACATGCTTTGGGAATGCTATAAATGAGGTTGCATTCACAGTTGGATCTTTCTAATGGGATTTGTTGGCAATGGAGTTTGGTTTTTGGACATTGTTTTAAGTTTGGATATTGGTAATAAAGGGTATCCCAAATAAAAGATAGGCCAGGAAGAATTTCAGGGTATTGGAATGGGTCTTGGCCAGCGATTTTGGTCAATGTTTGAAAAAGGAATTGATGAAATTGTTGGCTGCGTTGTTGTGCTTGGCGTTGGATGTTGGTAATAATGTCTGTGGGGAGCTGTGTTGGTAATAAGGATGCTGTTTTAGGTAATGTTAAAGTTTTGGAAAATAATTGACACACACTATCACCATCATCCAGTGGGGATGACTGCCCATGCTCAGCTATTACCAGTGGGGTAATAGAGGAACGCCTTTTGAAGTATTGGATTTGCTGTTGTAGCGTCTTGACGTGATCCGTGAGCTTGTTATTCCTGCTAAGTAAATTCTTGTAGCAAACAGG
Organism: Vaccinium vitis-idaea; assembly: GCA_963854785.1. Taxonomy (NCBI): domain Eukaryota; kingdom Viridiplantae; phylum Streptophyta; class Magnoliopsida; order Ericales; family Ericaceae; genus Vaccinium; species Vaccinium vitis-idaea. Next base: position 37,339 of record CAWLAL010000292.1, on the reverse strand, counting down.
AAATGGATTAGTAGATGTGGATGGGTTAGAGAAAACTCCATCCTGGGTATTGGAGAGTAAAAATTGTTTTGTTTTACAGAAATTTTGATTTTGAAAATAAATGCTTAATGCATCGAGGGATTTTTTTAGATGTTGATCATTTGTAGCACTCCATATGTTATCTAGGAGACATTGCTGAGTGTCATCAATGTTTCTTAGATAACAAGGTAATTGGAATTTTTGCTGAGATTCTTGTGCGAAAATTGGTAATGAAATTTCTCCGAAGTGCATGTTCTTCTTCATCTGCAAAATGAATTTGTTAAATATGGATGGAAGAATGTTGTAATTGATTTAAATAAGTAGAATCCTGTGCAGATAGAAACGAGAATGTAATTGGTTTGCCAAGTGGTGAAGCAGTTATATTAATGTTGGATGTAATAAATGGATAAAGAAGAGATATAAAAGGGATACCTAAAATAACATGATTAGTCAGATTTTGGGTGAGGACAAAAGATGTTTCGAAGTAAGTTTGGTCTTGATAAATTAAAACTTTAGGCAATTTATATCGAATTTTTAATTTACTTCCTGTTGCTGAACATAACTGATCATTGGTTTTGTGATAATATTTGGCGGGAATAATGTTTTCTTGAATACAATTTAGATCAGCGCCAGTGTCTATTAAAGCTACAAGCTGTATTTTAAAGTTATCTATAATTAATTCGATTTTTGTATGCCATTTCGAAATATGAAGTTGGTTAATTATTGAAACTGTGGTTTGTTCCTGTAATGTTTCAGGAGTATTTTGTTTTGGAGGGTCTTCATTAAATGATTTTGCTAATTGCAAAAGTTGTAATTTGTTATTTATTTCGATTATTTGGAGTTGAAAATTTTGGTTTTCATGTTGGAGTATAGTGATTTTTTCTTGTAATATGTCAATATTTTCTTTGATATTGTATTCTTTATTTGTTTTTGTTTGACGGAATCGTTCTAAAGTTTCATTTAGATTAACAATTGGTTTAGTGATTTTTGGTTCATTATTTTTGTTACTAAGCATATTTTTTAATTTTTTGATATATTGTTGTTTTAATTGATTGTCGTCAATTTTGCTGATTAGGTCAATTAATAATTCTTCTTCAGGGAGATTTTTGGTAATAACATTGAGTTGCTGACAGCATGTATTGTTACATCCGAATTTTATTTGGTCATCTTCATTACTGGAATCAAGGGAATGGTACTCGGAAGAAGAGTTTATGTAATCAGAATTACTATCATTATGTAGATTTGAGATTTTGAATATTTCTAATATAGCTAGTTTATCTGTTTCTGAGATTTCTAATTGATTGATTTTGTCTTTTACCTTGCAAGTGTTCTTATAATGGCCTTTTTTGCCACAATTAAAGCATGTAATATTGTTCTTAGTATTTTGTTTTTTAGGTTCTTTTGTTTTTTGTTTGTCTTTGTATTTGTTATGTTTTGGTTTATCATAATACTTGTCTTTTGGGATATATTTGTTGTTTGGGATATATTTATCTTTTTGTTTTGTGGAGGAGGTTGTTTTGGTTGTTCTTCTAGAAGGGGCTATGGGAGGCATACCATATTGTTCACAGAAGTTTCCTAATTCATATTTAGCTTTGATTTTGTCTTTTTGTGCTTGTCTATTAATTTTCATGTCGATGCACATACGTAATCCTTCTTTTTGAATTGTACTTATAATATCACCATAAGTTAATTTATCATAATCTATAGCTCCTGTTGGTTGGCTAAGAACATCTCTAATTTTGTGTGCAAATAAACTTGGGAGGCCATTGATAAATTTTTCTTTCCAAAATGATTTTGTGCAATCGTCTCTTAACATTACTCTAGATGTAAAGACATCTTTGTACCACCTAAAATCACTTAGTGTTGGACAATGGAGGTTGCTAAATTGGTCATGGATTCTTGAAGTAATATGACTAGGTGTTCCTATAAAATGTTTTACAATTGTAAATATTAAAGTATTGATGCCATCATGTCTAGTCATATTAATTTCTTCATCAAATATTGGGAATCCATTTTCATCTACTTGGATTGAATTTCTAATTTCAGTTCTTGAGTCATTAGTCAGGTATTTATCCCACCAAGATTTTAACATCCCTGTGAATCCTGTGGTTAACAAATCTACAACTTGTGGTTGGGTATGGTCAAAAGTGCTAAGATAAGTATTGGCTACCATAGACATATGATTTAATTTTTCTAGGATTTGTTGTTCACTAAGTCCATCTATGTTCCATTCATATAATTTGTTAGCTGAAACCGAAAATTGGTTTAATAGACTTCTATCTTCTAGTTGGAGATCTACTGGGGTAGGTTTTGTATACCAATTTTTGGTTGTAATAATTTGCGTATTTGGATGGTATAGTTTATTAATTTTGGTTTCTGTAAATTGTTGTTCAATGGTTGTAATATCCTCATCTGTTGTAGAATCAGTATCGTGTAATTGAGTTAATGTACTGACACTTTCATTTTTGAGTGTCAAATTCTTTTGATTTAATTCAATTTTGTTTAATAATTCTTCTATTTTAGCAATATTTTCAGTACGGGTGAGTAATGGTTTGATTTTTTGTTCAGGGAAACTTATGAGTGGTTATATATATATATATATATATATATATATACTGGAAAGGCTTGATCCAAGGTCCACACGGGAAATCTTCAAAAAAAATACTGGGAAGATACATTTTTTGCGAAATCTGCTTGGATCAAGCCCTTCCCGGTATTTGTCTTTGAAAATTTCTCGCGTGGACCCTTGAAAACACCTTCTGAACACATTGGATGGATCGGATCGTCAAAAAAATGTTTGGATCATGGAGGTCCGGAAACGGGAGGTCCGGATTAGAAGGAGAACCTATATATATATAAGCAAATTTTTTAGTTAGGACCTCCCGCAAATAATAAAAAATGTAATTTTATCACGTTAAAATTTGTTTTTGGAAAATCCGAACTGTCCAATGTGTTCAGAAGGTGTTTTCACGTTAAAATGCTCGGATTACGGAGGTCCGGAAGTCCAGAGTCCAGATAGGAAGTGGAACCATATATATATACATATATATATAGGTAAAACTTCTAGTCCAAACCTCCCAAAAATAAGAAAAAAATGATTTTTTTTGTGTTGCAAATTATTTTTGGAAAATCCGAGCCGTCCAATGTGTTCAGAAGGTGTTTTCAAGGGTCCACGCGGGAAATATTCAAAAACAAATACCGGGAAGGGCTTGATCCAAGTAGTTTTCGCAAAAACTGTTTGGCTCAAGCCCTTCCCGGTATTTGTTTTTTGAAGATTTCCTGCGTATTTACAGTTTTTGCGAAAAACTGCTTGGATCAAGCCCTTCCCGGTATTTTTTTTTTAAGATTTTCCGCATGGACCCTTGAAAACGCCTTCTGAACACATTGGACGGCTCGGATCGTCAAAACAATGTTCGGATCATGGAGGTCCGGAAGTCCGGATCCTGATCCAGTCAGGGATCCCAAATCCGGGATTCGTAGTTCCGGATCAAATTTTCACGATCCGAACCGTCCAATGTGTTTAAAAGGTGTTTTTAAGGGTCTCCGCGAGAAATCATAAAAAAAAATACCGGAAAGGGCTTGATCCAAGCAGTTTTTGCAAAAACAATTTTTAAAACCTCAAAAACACCATTTTTTCTTCAATCCGGGATCCTTGACAGGATCACCGGTGTATATATCCACACCTTACATCCAAACCTTCATTTCCCGATCAAATTTTCATGATCCGAACCGTCCAATGTGTTTAGAAAGTGTTTTTAAGGGTTCATGCGAGAAATCAGCAATTTTTCATAAAAACCATTATATACAGTTTTATGAAAAACTGCTCGGATCAAGCCCTTCCCGGTCATTTTTTTTTGCTGATTTCTCGCGTGAACCCTTAAAAACACTTTCTAAACACATTGGGCGATTCGGATCCCGGCCATTTGGGCGGGAAGGGGGTGGTGTGGATGTAAAGATTGGTCAGGGAGTCTTGACTGAATTCTGACCCTATATATATACTGTTATAAATTTAAAAATATAAATAATTTTTTGAGATAAATTTGGGATGGAGAGAGTATTAATCCTAGGTGTTGGAGTTTTGGTATTTTTTAATATGGAAAAACATGATTTTTATGTATTTCAATTATTATTTAGAAATAATAATAAGGGGGAATATTCTAGAATGTCATGAGGTGGCATATTTTATCCTTGGAGACTAAGTATTGGACTAATTATCTCATGTTATGAGTTGGCATGTATCTAATTAATGGACTAATTAACTGATTCATGCATCAAATGAGGAGGACACTAAGGGATGACCGACTTCACAACTTCTCTTATGAGTCTATATATAGATGCATGCATTTTGGCAAGAAGGAGCAAGCCAGAGGCCCAAGGTTTTTTTTTTTTGAGCTGGAGGTTGTGATCAAGTCTCTCTCCTGTTTCTCCACATTTTGTATTTTGTATTTTGTACCAAAATTACCCAGCAAAATATAAGGGTGTTTATTTGGTGGAGCTTTGGGCTCTAACCTACTTGTGCATGGTGGTTTGAACCAACACAACTTATTAGTCGGGCTGTTGTATTCTGGGGGAGACAGGCCATGTGGGTGTTCTGCTGCATCGGCTAGTGGTTTAAGATTCAACCAGCCACAGGGGGCTTGAATCTCCTTAAAGAACGCGAGGTATCCGCGCCTCAGTCTGATATTTTTGTAAATCCACTTTTATGGATAATTTTGTAATATACACAGTGATTTACTTGATGTATAAGTGGATATGTGTACTCTTTGAGATTTATTAATGAGAATGGATGAGGTTGTCCGTGGAGTAGGAAATTTGGCTAAAAACCAAATTTATCCGAACCATGTAAAAATCTTGTGTGTTCTCTTGTTTGATTATGGTTTGATTTATTGGTCCAATACCCATTTTGTGGCAAGAACCCCAACACTAAGTACTCCCTCTGTTCGAAATTGTTCACTTTTTTTGGAACCGTGCCCGCAAATAAATAACTCATTCACATTAACTTTTTTCGAAATTGTTTTATTCCAATTTGAAAAGATTTCGTTTGAGAAGAAAAACTGGTGTAAATTATTTTCAAAAATAATCTCATAAACACAAACACCACTCACACGCACAACACAAACACCAGATGTAGGAAACAGGGGGGTGTTGCGCCGGCAGAGGTATGTGATTTGGCCATATGCCCGCCTTGTGAAGAAAACACACTATTTTGTTTTGGGAACCAAGAGAGGTGCTGCGCAGCGTGCTGTGCAACCCGCCGCGCCGGCACCGTTCGACGATCGGAGACGTCCACCGCATAGAGCTCGTCGAGTACTACGAATGGTTTTCATCCAGTGTTTCAAGACATATGTGTTCCAATTTTTTTCAACTTATTTTTGTTCCGATGAGGCACTTAACGATATCCGATCGAGTTGATTTTTGGTACACTTACAATACTCGGCGAGCTCTACGCGGTGGACGTCTCTGATCGTCGGAACGATGCCGGCGCGGCTCCGAAATGGGCCCGCATAGCATGCTGCGCAGCACCACCTGTTTGGTTTGTTTTGTCACCACTACTAATGGAGTTACAGTGTTACACGCACGAAACTCTCTCTCTCTCTCTCTCTCTCTCTCTCTCTCTCTCTCTCTCTCTCTCATACATGATGAAAACCATTGAAACCATTTTTTTAACTTATTTATGTTCCGATGAGGCACTTAACGATGTCTGATCGAGTTGATTTTTGGTACACTTACAATACTCGGCGAGTTCTACGCGGTGGACGTCTCCGATCGTCGGAACGATGCCGGTGCGGCTCCGAAATGGGCCCGCACAGCATGCTGCACAGCACCACCTGTTTGGTTTGTTTCGTCACCACTACTAATGGAGTTACAGTGTTACACGCACGAAACTCTCTCTCTCTCTCTCTCTCATACATGATTTAGCGAATTCGTTCCGCTAAAAATATTGAAAGACACGTGCAAATAAAAACACCGTGTGTAGGTTGGATTTGGATGCTTTAGAAGTCTAACATTACCGTAAAACAACAGTACAACAACAGGGTAGGTCAAAATTGCAAACAAATAATGCTCTTAAGCCATCCAAACAAGTGACTTGGAAAGTCGGGTGATTGATTTCTTTTCTTTTCTCTCCAAATCACCCCAATCCGAGTAAAATTCCAATCTCACATCCTAATAAATTTTGAAGATTTTACGTGTGCTATCACCACCACACGTTAGCTAACAATGAAACACATCACAAAATAGATTTGGACATTAACAAGACAGCATTCAAAACATTACTCCTTTCGTTCAATGACACTTTGTTTCAGACTCACCATAACTACCCATTTTTTCCATAACTATAAACTTTCATTTTGACACACAACAAAACACACCACACCGCCACCCCAGAAAAATGAGGTCCTCTTTCTTCTCTCTCTTCACCATCTCTCTCTCCCTACTCTCGTTCCCGTTGACCCTCCATGGCGCAACCGCAACAGACAACAAACTCATCCGTGACACCTGCAAACTTACATCGCAAGATACTTCAAACGTGAATGACGACTTCTGTAAAGAACAACGGCTTGGGAGAGGTTCTTGGGAGAGGTTCTATTACCCTAATCTTGAAGCACTTGGTTCGATATCACTCACGCTCGTAAAGAACAACGATTGATTAAAGCATGGAAGAACAATAGTTTACAGCCGCGTGTCAAAGCACGCTTGCATGACTACTTCAAACTTCACTCTGATGCTATTGATGACCTGGAGAATGCTGTGAAGAATTACAAGTCTCAAAAGTACGCGGAAGTAAGAGTGGAAGCACGTGCAGCCCTCGCTTTTCTTACTACCTGCGAAGAACGGTTCAAGAACAGAGGTCTAGTTTCACCACTAACAAAAAGATACAACAAGGCAGTTCAGTTGAACTACATTAGCAGTGAACATCTTGAGCATGCTCTATTGATGGAAAATTAGCAACATGCCTGTAAATAAATAGTGCAAAGAGTGTTGCTTGTCTTTCTGACTTTCTTCGCGGGTGAAATAAATCGAGGTAAAGCAAATATTATGAATTGAAAACGAAGCAAAACAAAATACCGCGACTTTTATAAAATCCAAATGAAGCAGAATATGGGCAACACAATATCTACTGACTACAGCTAAATTAACTAGTTGATTCAAAATTTCGGCTATTGGTATTTGGGAAAAACATAAGGATAAAAATTGGAAGGAGAAACCTGGCATCAAAGAGTCGAAAACAAGAAGCGATAATTCTATCATCAGACCATGGATTTTTATCCATACCCTATAAGAGCAAGTGCAGCAGATTCTGTAAAGGAGTATATTAGCTATTTAAGCTAACCAACATGGGGGAGAATATCTGTTGCAGCAGAAACAAAGGGTTCTTCAGCTACAGTACATCGCTACATCTGCCGATGTACTGTCCACCAGCAAACCATTAATCTATCATACTATGAAAAATCTCCCAATATATCTAATTTCCAAACATAACCTAAATATCAATTGAAATTTGACTCGAGTTCAATTATGTTTGATTGACAGTACCATACTGTATAATGACGCTGCTGGTGGCTCTCATTCTATGGTGCAAGCCAAATCAAGTTTCACAGGGTGGAGCGCTATGACAAGCTTCTTGTGGGTTCAGTGTTGTGTTTGGTAGGAATTTTGAACCCTTCTTTTTCATGATCATGAATGACACTGAAATGGACACGGACACCGACACGCGATTTTCTGAGCATTTATCAACCAGCTTAGATTAATACATTTGGGTTCCGCTTCTTGAAAATAAGGTTCGACTTTTTCCAACAAGTAATCGTAGGATAAGCATATATCGTAGTAATCGTAGGATACAAATTATATAATACGTACAGGATATCGTAGGTTTTTAACAATTAGGCTTGGGCCATTATAATTCTCACTAAGTTATCAAATCTGAAATCCCTATGAAATGGACAGCATGCTGTAATCCACATAAGAATCCCTACAGAAGAAGTGAATTCACGATGATTTCGGAATCTAATTCCAAGTACAACTATGTAATCACGACTCATTTGTTCTAAAATAATTACAAGTGGGAGTGATGCGCACTGAGTACCACCTCATATCCACCAAATAAGCAATGACCATTAGATTTTCGCATGTGCCAGCGCCACCAAATATTCGCAAACAATGAAACACATCACACAGTCGATTGAGACATGAGCCAGAAAACCTTCAAAACATTACTCCTTTCATCCACTAACAACTTTGTTTCAGACTCACCATAACGGGATTGGGGGGCTCACTACACCCGTGTGGAAAATGGGTTGTTATAGTGGGATTCGGAAGGCCGTGATTGCTCACTGCCCCCGAATCGCACTATAACAACCCATTTTCCACGCGACTATAAACTGTTATTCTGGTACAACAAAACACACCACACCACCCAACAAGAAAGATGAGGTCTTTCTTCTCTCTTTTCCCCCTCCTCTTCTTCTTCTTCCTGTTCAACGTCCATGGTGCAACAGCTAGCAACAAGCTGATCCGCGACACCTGCAAACAAATATCAGAGGGCGATTCTAAAGTGAACTACGACTTCTGTAAAAATGAACTTGGAGAAGCTTGGGATGAGGACTTCTACCCTAGTCTTGAAACCCTGGGGTCAGTGACGCTCAAGCTCGTTACGAAGAAACTGACCGACACAAAGAGCTACATCGAAGATTTGAAGAATGATGATCCAGAGCCAAACCTCAATGCATGCTTGAGTGACTGTTTGGAACTTTACTCAAATACCATAGGTGACCTAGAAGACGCGGAGGAAGATTACCAATCCCGGAAGTACCGTGAGGCTACTGAAGAAACAGATGAAGTACTCACTTCTCTTACCAATTGTGAAGATGGGTTCAAGGAGAAAGGCCTGAGGTCTCCGCTAACGGAAAGAAGCAATCACGCATTTCAGTTGTCTGCAATAGCAATTAACATTCTGAGAATGCTTGGGTAAAAAAAAATAGTACAAAGCCTGAGCCTAACTTGTGATCTTGTTAAAGTTACTTGAAGAGCTCAAGAATAGTATCTGTCATTCATCCTTTCTCAACGCAATGAAATCATCATTAGATGGCATCTCAGTTTCTTCAATCCAATTGCTGATAACTAATCACTATCTTTTGAGGGAGGAGGAATTACATGTACAATCAATTTGCCACTAAACAGCTAGTAAAGCAAGAATTGAAGCTTTCTTCTCATTCCAACTATTACATGGTCAAAAAAAAAAGTTGCGAACAGCAAGTTATCTAACGCCCTCCCTCACGTCGCTCATGTGCCACTCCTAGCTCTTGCACCTGGAGATACAAACATTTATACGTATGCGAAAGAATGTAAAGGGTGGAAGAATAATGTACACGGGGAACAAATGCAGACAGAGAGACTTGAATCCAAGACCTGTCACAACCTGAGCTTTGTTATCGTTTTTAGTTACCAATTTTCCCAAAAGCATAAGCCGTTCGAAAATGGGTGCAGCAATATATATATATCAAGCTATCGAACAATTATGTAAAAAATGAAGAGGGTTTTTTTTTTTTTTTTTTTTTTTTTTTTTAACTACAATAACAAAATGTAGCCTAATATCTAGCAAAAAAATTTAAGCATTTTGGTATCATGGATAAACACAGGTAAGTATCACTAATATAACTGCTCTTACATCTTTTAGATTCCCTTCGGCTTCTCCCTTCTTCGAGATGGTGCCCATAGGATTCTCCATTCCCTGTTGAAATATTTTTAATCGCAAATGCACATAAAAAATGGCACTTGGAATCCTTAGAGAAGCCATATCTCTGAAGGTTCAATAAAACATCAGCAGAAACACGAGAGAGAAGATAGCGACACAAAGGGGGATAAGGCAAGAGGTGGTGGTTGGGAGTGTGACGCAAAGGGAAGAGGGGTGATGGTGGCAGCAGCTGCGACGCAAGGGAGAAGATGTTTTCTTGGCAGGGAGAACGGGAATGGGAACGGGACAATGTAGTGGCAGAGGGAGGAACGCGGCAGGGGAGATAGGAACCGGTGGCCAGCGCCAGCGGTGGTTGAATCGGGTTAGAGTTAGTGTGGAGGTTGGCTAGGATTAATGATTTTTTGAAGACACTCAAAAATCTGTGTGGGTACTCTTCAACAACCCTTTTTTATAGGGTTCCTAGTGCATGCCTACCATAGCAAAGCTGGTTTCTGTTCATCTCAAATCCAGTCATACCCAAAAAAAAAAGAAGCCAAAAGCTTAAGCTATTAAAAAATAACCTATTATTCAAAGTCACCGATATCTATTGAATCACAAAATGATCAAACACGCGTCGTGTATATCTGACACCCATCAAGATTTGCACCAACCCAATAACTACCCATTTTCAACCCAATAAGCAACAAGTGCCAAGAACCACCATCAGATTTTACATGTGCCAGTACCACTACATGTTAGCAACCAACTAAACATATCACATAACCAACTGGGACAGGAAAAACAAGGTCTTTCGGTAACCGGATGTCTGGGCAGCTGCGTGCACCCCGACTAATCTCTATAACCCCCATTTAAACACACTATATATTGCCATTCTTATTAGCACAAAATATACCACACCAAACAAGAATATGAGATCTTTCATCTGTCTCTTCCCCGTCTCTCTCTTCGTCTTCTTCTTCCTGTTCGCTTTCAATGTTGCAACAGGCAACAAAGTCATCCATGACACCTCCAAACTAATATCACGAGACACTTCAGCCGTGAATTATGAGAAAACATCCCTTAAAGCAGCTTGCGACGTTAGTATCGAAGCCCAGGGGTTAATGTCACTCGACCTCATTATGAAGAACGCGACTGACACAAGGAGCTATATCATCACAAAATTGAAGGACAATAGTACAGAGTCATTCTGGATTCCAGTCTTGGATAACTGTTTCGAGATGTACTCTGATATCATAAGTGACCTAAAAAAGGCATTGGATGATTACAAGTCTCAGAAGTACGACGAGGTTACTGCAATAATAAGTACTTTCACATCTTATATTTCAAGTTGTGAAGATAGCTTGAACACCGTAGATGTGCCTACTCAACTCGTATATCGATGCGAGAAAGCACGTCAGTTGTGTGGAATAGCACTCAACATTCTGCGTGAGCTTCGGAAAAAAATAAACCCTAGTACTAAAACTTAAATAAAATGAATTTCTTGTTAAAGATAGTAAGCTGAGCTTAATTGAATTTCTTGTTAAAGATAGTAAAAAATAAAAAAGGCTCGAAATAAAAAGTCAAGAATCCTAGCATTTACTTGTGTTTCTTTCTCTGCGAGTGGATTTAATGAAATAAAAGGAGTGAATAGACTTATGGTAATGTTTACAGTTTCCTGCTTTGTTTTCAATTTCTTCATACAAAAAAGATGTTTGGTACATGCAAGCGTTTCCAAATTTTATTTTGCAAACAAATCAAGGGGTGGCTGGAAGAGACCGCCAGAAAAGAGAGGAGTTGTCAGAGATGCTCGACAACTGCCAAAACTATCGACCGAAGGGCCAGCAGGGGTGGCCAAAGGAGAAAATGACATTATAATGCCCAGCAACTAAATTTAACGTTAGCAGGTGAGTATTTGCAGAAGTTTGTCGAAATATTTGTTTTGTATGATGCTCAGCAACTAAATTTAACGTTAGCAGGTGAGCATTTGCAGAAGTTTGTTGAAATATTCGAACCCGAGCCCATCATCTTCAACTAACTCAGCTAATACACTTGTGATCCATAAGACGACAGTAATTGTTCAAGTAATTTGCCCTACATAGGCCACAACATTCAAAAACCTTTCGGAAAAAACTTTTACTAAATTGGACAGACTTCCACAGGAGAATTCCCCACTAAACAGTTGTTACGCCAGCAAGCTAAAATGAATTTGAACAACTACAGAAAGTGAGTGAACTTTCATTACCCGAAACTGAGGCTATAGAGAAAGGTCAAATCCACATATATAGCGAGTATAATTCCAGTCATAAGCATGGCACGAATTAAAAAGGGACCATAAAACTAGGCACAATACTAGACGCTGAAACGTATGCTCCAATATCAACGAGAGACATAAGGTAGGGAACCAATATTCACTGTACAAATGACCAAGACAACATTTCCATTCAACAATTATGCACTAAGAGAACGAAATATCACAAATGAAGGTGGTGTGTTTTCTTTAGCTACAATAACAAAACTTAGGAAATGATTAATACATCAACAGAGAGTAACAGTATGCATCAAGAACATGTTGAATTTAAACAAACCAAGAAGTTATGCAAGAACCCTACATATTCAAAAAAGTCCATACCAGAGATACACACACACACATATATATATATGGAAGCCGATCTCCTAAGGGATCCCTCATACAAAATTCCGTGCGGACCAGGCCTTTTTTCAACTTTCCGGATCAAATTTTGACGATCCGATATGTACAGTTTTACCGAAAACTGTGTGGATCAAGCCCTTCCGGGTATTTTTTTTTGAAGATTTCCCGCGTGGACCTTGGAAAATGCATTTTAAAAACATTGAGCGGTTCGGATCGTCAAAATTTGGCTCGGAAAGGTGAGGTCCGCACGGAATTTGGTTAAGGGATCCCTTATTAGATCATTGGCGTATATATATATATATGTGACACCTGAAAGCAATTCTGGAGCAATTCTGACATCAAGTTCACAATAATATTGCTCGAGAATAGTTGGTTAAAAAAATGTCGTGTGTGTGTGTGTGTGTGTGTGTGTGTGTGTGTGTGTGTGTGTGTGTGTGTGTGAGAGAGAGAGAGAGAGAGAGGCATTACGCATTTCGTCCAAAAACTTGATTTCCCCTTTCGGTTCTCCTCAAGAGAAGTAACAAAGAACGGTGTAGCCTCATCCAGAAAGGTCCTACCAGGACTAGATCCCATAGCTTAACCATTGAAAACAGAAATAGTTTGGTCCAAACAGATCCTTCACATATCAGAAACTAAGTATAACTTAACAAAAGAGTCAAAATGTGAATAGGAACCACGTCTCTTATCAAATCTTTTCATGCAGACGCATAACCAACCAAAAAAGGCAGTTTTACAAACCCACTTAACTCTTATCAAAGAGAACTCCAATTATTGCAAGCCCTTTACAGGGTTAAAAGTCACAACGAACACCCAAAAAGTCGAGGAGAGACAGGGCTAGAACAGTCCTGTTTTTGAAGGATTTCAATAATCAATACTAAATAAAGATTATAGATCCCAAATCATAGAAACTTCCCAAAATTAACTAGCCATTGGATGGTTATGGATATATTCAATTGCAAGAGAACAGGAGTCAATCTTATCCGCTTCTTTGTCTGGAATCTCTAGCTTGAACTCCTCTTCTAGGGCCATAACAATTTCCACATTGTCTAAGCTATCCAATCCCAAATCCTTCTGAAAATGGACATCAGGGGCCACCTGCAGATAAATGCAGAATGAGCTGTAATTCCAATTTTACTGTCAAGGTGGTTAATACCTTTCCCTACTGGCCCGTACTGGGTAGCAAATACCTTTTTCACTACATGCAGATAAATGCAAAAGGAGATATATTAACAATATTTATATCAAGGTGGTGAATCCCCTTTGTATTGGCCGGTACGTAAAATTTTTACACTAAAAAGTCTAATGACAGTTAGTTTAGCTCCAGTTAGATTTTGCAAGTAGTGTGTGTTCCAGTCCTGGGTGCAATTTTAAAGAGTTTTTTTGGCTTTTATCCCTTAAACTATGCACATTTTTCCTATGTAGTCCCTAAATTGTACCTATTTCGTCCCTAAACTATTCTATTCCCTCCCATTTGGTCCAATTGATAACATTCTGTCTCATTTTGGACGGAAAAGGCATCACGTGACTCCCACGTGGGATTATACACGAAATGAAAAGGGCAAAAATGGCACTTCACCCCCATTTTCCCCTGTTCCAAACCCTCCTGCATCTGCATGTGCACTCGAATCAAAACCCCTTCTCTCAATAACTCAGTGGGCATTACAATTCTCCAACAGTCTTGAGCAATATCACCATCTCAATTCCACCAGAGGTAGCCAACCTAGGGCTCAAGAATCTCAGCGTCGTGTCAGTTTCTGATGTCAATTTCAAAGCCCAACTCGCCATTTGGCCTTTGAATTCCAATTCTGAAATGGGTTCATATGGGTCTCAGGTCAGGATTAATGGGTCATGTTTTGATTATCAAGAAACCAAAAATGGAGAGGGTATTCTTCACAAATTGGATCTGGTCTCATCACTATCACGATTCACAAATCTGGTGTAGTTAGCTCTTTTAAGCATCACTGGATGCCGTCAATTCCGAAACCCTAATTTTGATCAGTTTTTAACTTCTTCAGTAGTTCTTGATGCTTTAGCAAATGGGTTTGTTGTAAAGAAGTGGCATAACAAGCAGCTGAACAATGGGTGCATCAAAACCGAGGAAATTGAGGAGTTTGGAATTAGGGTTCCTCCTGGATCAAAACCAAGGAAATTGAGGAGTTTGGAGTTTGGAAGTGCCATTTTTGCCCCTTTCATTTGGGGTATAATCCCACGTGGTAGTCACATGATGCCTTTTCCGTCCAAATGAGACAGAATGTTATCAATTGGACCAAATGGGAGGGAATCAAATAGTTTAGGGACGAATAGGTGCAATTTTTAGTTTAGGGACTACATAGAAAAAAGGTGCATAGTTTAGGGCAAAAAAAAAACTCAATTTGAAAAGAAACAAACATTTGCATAAGCCAGTTTTTTCTGCAGTAGTGTACGCAACCTTTTGCAACTATATCATATACCTATGTAGTGAAACACTCAAAGAGGTTTGTTTTGTGGCACTTTATTGGAGAATGGCTACTAATTTGACTAATGTTCTTAAAGTCGCTCGCCGCTAGTCAAGTAGTAGGGCACTGCCTAGAAGCTACATGCGCTTAATTTCACTTCATGTTATATGGTGAAGACATGTATATAATACTCCTATATTGGATTAGGTTTAGATTTAGATCGTTTATATTGTATAGTATAGGTGTATATTTTTAATACTACACTAAATCCCTTGTAGAACATTACAACAACATTTAACCTCTTAGATTTGCAAAATTACGTCTTGAAACCCTGATTAGTTAGCCCTAGCTGATTAGTCACCTACTAATCTCGCCTAGCGGCTGATTCAATCATCTCGCCGACTAATTCAGTGCCTAAGCCCTTAGTCGAGGCAGCAGACCATTGCGTAGGCCAACTTTTAGAACACTAGATTAGGCTATACATACATATATGTGGAAAATGCTAATAACAGCCCATTGGGTTGTCAATAAGGCAGGACGAGGACAAAACAACACAGCTTTCTATGTATTAAAGTGGCTTGAAAAATGTTGAAGGTGCATCGGAAACTATGTTTTCTTGTTTTCTCGTTATGTTATTGCCAACCCACTACGTTGTCAATAGCATAAACGTCACATACATACATACATAGATACATATATCCAAATTTCGAATGGAAATTTGAGAAAAGGAGAGTAGTAAACAAATTTTTTAAAAAGTAGAGATAGAAATGAAGCATGATGATTAGAGTTGAATAGTTATATCCTTCCAAATCATATTTTAAAATTGAATACAGTATTTTGAGTCTCCAAAATGAAGAGTTGGGTTCGAGATGCTCTAGACAACTTTAAGACATCAATGAATACAATCCCCTTCAAATAAGGGGTGTGAGATATCATGTTCCATGTTCATTTAGGGTTTTTGGACCATGAATTTGTATAAGGAATTTGGGAAGGGAAGGGAAGGCAAGAGAATGGAAACTATATCCGATAATGAGGTAAGATAAGCTAGGGTTCATTACTATAGACCTTTCGATTAGTCCCTCCGCCAGTGGCAAAATCACCAAGGGCACTGGATAGCACGTGACACCCCCAATTCGGAAATCTTTTCAAAAAAATAAATAAATTTAAACCTTATTTGTTAAAGGGAGTCTAGAGTGATTTCTTAACTGTAAACCCTAACATAAATCATATAGTATAATACTATAATCTAATTAGTCAAGGGTAACTAGTGTAATTTTTGCTTTGGGATCTTAAAAAGAGCATACATCATTCTTCCTTTGCTATTCTCTTCATCTCTTGCATGCTCTCTCTATCCCAAGTTTCTTCCCTCTAAAACAAAATGCAAATCCACCTTGTTTCAGGATTCGAAAAATGTCAAGTTTATTTTAGTACATTGTTAAACTATTTTTATTCTATGTTGATGAATGATTAACCTTAGAACATATATGTACTTTTCTTTCTGTACTATGGATGGAACGTGTGAACTTGTACTTGTTTTGGTATAAGAGATTGGGTTTAATGGTTGATTTCTTCTACTTTCACTACTCCAAATCAAATCCTGGTTCCGCCCCTGCCCATCACAAACGCGTGATCCTAATACTGCCTTAAAATTGTTTGTTTAATAAAGCAAACCATGTGAAGTAAGCCGAGAAGTTGTAATGTGTCGTCGATTTCATCTCAATTGCCATTCATCAGTTTCCTTTCACCCACATTTTCTCAGCAACCAAACGAAAGTATAAAAGAAATTCCAAATGACAATGACAGAAAGGTAAACAAATCATAGACGATACAAAATGATAGTAAGACATTCTCCCTACAAATCATAGGATTTATACAAGCTAATGAAGTGAAAAAAACAATATTCAAGGCTATCATTTCAATAACTACCTACCTCCCAAAAAAAGATTGTCCGGTCGCCAAACGTGCACTTAAAAATAACACACTTTTGTCAAAAGTTACTAATGAGTTTCCACTACCGAAATTATTCTCCGTATTTGCTCTTGCTCTGGTTTTCACATATTCCAACGCAAGTCATTTTCCTCACATACATCAAAAAAATACCATCTCATGAAAACTCCAGCCACTTCTGACTACAACTTAATGCAGAGAATACTGAAAATGCCAAGAATACTGAAAATGCCAAAAATACCGTGGTAGAAATTCACCCCAGATATCAACGAGTTTTTTAATTTATCGGAAAAAAAGTTTCTATTTTTCTTGACAAAAATGTATTTTCTAAGCTCTCGTTTTAAGCACAGGACAATCTTCTTTTTCTTACATTTTCTCAATAACCAAACAGAAGTGTATAGAGTAAGTAAAAATAGAAGAGGAGGGCGTTGAATAAGTGAATGACTGACCTTGGAAGGATCGACTTTGGGGAAGCCCTTGACGACATCGAGGACCCTGTGGATGACTTCTTCTTTGGTGATGTGATCGTCGCCGTGGGACGACATCGATCGTACGTTGCTGATCAGGCTCCATTTCGATCCATTGAGGGTTAGGGTTTCAGCAACAGGCACTCGGATGTGGCGAAGTACCGCTGATCTCAATGCCGACGCCATCTCTCCCTCTCTCTCTCTCTCTCTCTCTCTGGGGTACCTGGGAGCAGTAGTGGATTTAACTGAGGACGGATTGGGTATTTGACCAACCGGTTCGAAGCTTGGTAGTGGGAGTTTCTAATTACCCGCTCGTTTTACTCCCTACACCCAGCTAATATGTTGTTTATTTAAGGGGCACCCAGGTAATATGCTGATATAACATTGATTTTCACCTTATTTTTGTTAAATGT
Organism: Vaccinium vitis-idaea; assembly: GCA_963854785.1. NCBI lineage: Eukaryota > Viridiplantae > Streptophyta > Magnoliopsida > Ericales > Ericaceae > Vaccinium > Vaccinium vitis-idaea. Next base: position 19,736 of record CAWLAL010000292.1, on the reverse strand, counting down.
TACTATACCTCCTCTCATTTGATAAAATCTGCTAAAATCTTTAATTTTATCTCGAACAAAAGTGTTTGATTTTAGCGAAGATTCTTCCTCATTTACTAAAATCAACTGCTGATTATAGCCAATTTTGATTTCAGTAGATTTTATCAAACGGGAAGTGATAAATATGGATTTCAAGACAAGCATCTTCTCACATACATCAGCTATTTTTAGCAATTTTACTTCATTTGGCACTTTTAGCAAAAATGAGAAACTGCAATCAGTTTGAATTGAAGGATTTTATGAGAGAAGGAAAAAAAAAAGGTATTGATTTCTAGCAAAATCACATGTGAATTGAGTATTTTGGTTAGAAAAATACTATAATGAAATTTTTTTTGATTGGGTCTTACGCTTTCTCACCAAATTTAACCATTCCCTTTCTTATCTTATAATTTTCTAATCATCCAAAGAAGTTGTGAATTGTCTCTGGAAAGAGAGAGTCTGAGAGGGTTCTAGAGAGAGAGTATGTTCAGTGGGAATGGGTTCCCCCTCCCTACCCGTCGCCCCTCACCTTCCCTTTCTTCTCATATTCCTCTTCCCCTCTTCAGATCTATTTCATCCTTATCATCAAATGGTTTTGCTCCTACGAAACATGTTTGGCACAAAACTAAATGGCTTGTGCGACACGTTCTGTAGTTGTCTTATGAAACAAATCCGTGTCGTGCCCGAGCCACATGCCCCCAAAACACCGGTAGCCCACCTATAAGATCACGTCGTGTCATGTTGTGCCCAAGCTATGTTGTGCCTGTTGGATTATAGAAAAATATTCTTGTTTATCAAAAAAAACTTTTGATGAACAAAATAAGACCACTGGAATACATAATCATAAATACCTTTTTCCGAGTATTTCACCTTTTATATGGTTGCCTTTGTTTTCACCTTTTTGTTTGTTGCCTTCAATTCCTCACTTAGCGATCCACGCGTCTCGCCTCCTCGGGTATTCACCCTTGCAACTCTTTTCTCTCTCTATGTATTTTACTTTTGTGAGACACTAAAAAATTCTTCTGATGACCAATCTTTTGTGTCTAACATCTAATAAATAAACTCTCATAGATAGAGCTTGCAATTAGGTGGGATCCTTAGGGATCTCTATCTTTCAATTGTGGAAAACAAATAAAAGACTTCTTTTTTATTTGTATCAGGATAACACTTATCCTATGTATTTTTTTTAATTATCACCTAAATAGATAATTATATAGCTTCCACCAATAACAATAATGTCCATCAACACATTGCAATTAAACCCCTGAAAATAGAGAATTACAAGTGAGGCCATTTCCTACAATTGTCTACTAATTTCCTTCCACCAACTTATATTTCCATAAGCTAATAGGCATGGATAAATTCACACCGTCAAAACCCTAGCTTATGCACGACATTTTTAATTTTCACTTTCTAGTCGGACCCAAAAAACAATTCAAAAATTCTTTTTGTAATATAGTATATATGCATATAAATTAGTAAAAACATTTTATTAAAACACACAGGCCGGTTTTTCCTGGTCCAACATTAATGTGAAAATTGCTTGAATATACTTTCTCACTTTGAGAATGGTGGATTCTTTGTTAAGAACTTATATAAATTAACTATCACCCACATAACCCGACATGTCCGTCTATAGCCTTTAATTCAGCATCGCCGACTAAGGGGGTGTTTGTGAACCTACTTTTCAACTTTACATTTTCAATTTTTTGATTTTTTTGATTTTTGGATTATGATCAGAATATGTTTTGAATTTGGGAGGAGTGTTTGGGAGAAATGTGCAAAATGCATTTTGCAAATGGAGAATGTGAGTGGAGAATGTGAAAAGTAGCTCAATACCTCTTTTTTACTTCTCTTCTCTAAAGTGAAAAACCAAAAACTCATTCTCCAAGAATGTGTTTTGGGGGACAGCTCCCAAACATCCAAAATGTGATAAGTAGAAATAGAAAATGCAAAAAATGAGTGGCCAAACACCCTCTAACAATGTCAAAGTTAAATGAATAAACAATTAATTTATACAAGTCTCTCAGGTCAAAGGAAAATAAGTAACTTGTAGTAGAACTACCTTTTCCAATTTGACAGTGCCTCTTCCATAGGTATTCTTAAACTGATCCTTTCAATGAATGTACTTGCAACATATCATCCACTTGTTTGTTTAAGGTCACTACCTCAATGATAGAGTAAATCATCCTATCGTATAGCAACATAACAAGTGTAGGCCATAATAGGTGTGAGGCCCAATCAACACCCAGAGCCTAGAATATTATTGGGTCTACAAGGCATTGGAAAAACATAAGGCATCTGGTTCATTAAACATTAACATGATTTTTCTACAACGTTACTCAAGGGGTCTTATGTTCACATCTTATGTGACATTAAACAATAAAGTTACCCAAAATAATAATCCACAAGAATGCAAAATCAAATGTCAAACAATTTATTGAAAACAAATAATAATTGGTTTTTGGAGCATAATTCTAACAGTGCTCATGCCATGCCACTCTTAAATATGGCGTGCTCGTGCCATGCCTGTAATGAAATCAAAAAATATATTTCAAGCTTTTCTATTCTCATAAAGTTGCTACTAGAGGTGTCAAATGGACCGGGCCGGCATAGGCACAACACGAGCATGCCACGTTTAAGAGCGGCACGACACGACATGATCTTATAGGCGGGCTATCGGTGTTTTGTGGCATGTGGCGCAGAAAAGCACAGGCACAACACAGACGTATTTCATAAGACAACTACAAAATGTGCCGCCCAGGCCGTTTTGTTTCGTGTCAAACGTGTCTTGTGGGTGCAAAACCATCTGATGACAATGTTGAGGAAGCTGATTATTGCTGCTCCGAATATCAAGATGTAAGGAACCGTTTGTACGAATGATAAGTCCCCAATGGTGTAAATAAGGGGGCTTATCTCTCTTGTTTTTGCCACACACGCATGCTTAATAAGACTTTTATACGATTGATGTTGTGCGTGAGTGTGTTTTTGTTAGATGCATGTAAACTAAAGAATAATGCATGTTTTGACGCCAAGGTTGAACCAAGGGGCGCCCGAGCACCTAAGACCGCATGGCACTCCGCCACCGAGTCCCGAGAGTCAAGGAATGAAGCATTGAACAAGACTCGGGAAGCCGGAAGGTCAAAGGATCAAGAAGTCAAAGTGAAGTAACGAGGGCGAGCCAACACACTAGAACCTGTTCTAGCAAAACCCTTGTACAGGTTCTGGCATCAAAATTCTGGATTTTTTGGAGCTCGATCAAGACCAAATTTAGGGGCATTTTTGTAATATCAAGCACAACTTTTGGGGGCTATAAAAGCCTCCCAACCTCAGATTGTTAGGTTATCTTGCATTTTACCTTCTCTCTCTACCTCCCTTTTTCTTCCTCACCCATATGTTCTACCTTCTCTCTAGTTTTAGGTGTTTATCTTTTGGATTCAAGGTTTCGGCCTTCATTAAAGTTGTAAGTACTTCGTTAATCTCTACGAATCCATGGTTTATTTTCGTAGAATCAATGTTTCACGTTTTTATGTCTCTTTCACTTAGTCTCTTCATTTCTCCATTGATTATGTGTGAGTAGTGTAGCAAGGCTAGGTCATGGGGTGATTAGCACCCCATGACTTGGGTTATTTTTGTTCTTCTCTCAAAATGAGCATTAAAAGTTGTTTGTTTAAGAGTTAGGGTCCAATTTTATGTATAAAAAATTAGTCTTGTTAATCTCTTTGATCTTGTGTAGGCAAGTGCTTGACTACTTGCTACACATGATGCTTAGAGCTATGACATTCTAAGTGTTTGTAAAAAATGCCTCAATGAACCATACTCTTGATCAAACCCATTTTCTAGAATCCAAATGTGCTAAAATGTTGAATCTTCCGGTTAAGCATGTTTGACTACGTGATTTAACTGTGTAATCTTGAGAGGAACAATTTAATTCAAGTCATGGGTGTTTTGAACCCCTTGACTTTGCCTTTAGTTTAAATTAGCAAAACCTTTATTTTCTAGTCTTTTAGAGGTAGAGAGAGAACCACCAAACAAGCCACCTTATAAGTTGGCCGTCTCAACGCCAAAAATCTCATCGCAAGTCAATCTCATGCCAGTTGCATTTGGTCCCTGTGGAAATCGACCCCGGTCTTGCCGGGTTACTATGCTTTCGACGACCTAGCCCTACACTTAGGGCGACGCTAACTACAACAACGCTAGGTGTCAAGCAACGAATCACTACCAGCCGTTGATTAGTGTGCTATTATAATAGTTTCCGAATATCATGACAATTGATAAGCACATTCAATCGACATTTACCAAAAGAATGCTCTGCTTCCCTCTCTTTCTCTGAAATTTTGACCAAATGCAAATGACGACGTGATTTTGATTTGAATCAATGTCTTAGCTTGTAATAGCGCTGACCAAACCCCCAAAGGGTAGGAGTTTCGGAGTCCATTTCAAAGATAAACTATCGTTTAATGGCACAGGCGCATAGCACAGGCCGTCCCTAGGCCCCCAAATCACATATGCTGTCGGAGGATCCTAGGAAATAATTTGGTTGAGGAACAATAACCTGATTTGGCTAAATTGAAAAAAACTGGTTTTTTGGTTTTTTTTTTGTTTTGTCCTTGTTCAATTTTTTTTTTGCATTTGTTAGTTTTGTGTCAAGATTTTGTTGTTTCTAAATTTATCTCATCAAGATGAATCCAAAGAGTATAAAATTATGGTCAAAAGTAAGTAGTTTTTTGAATAAAGCCGAAAATAAACTAGTTTTTTGGATTATTTTGTCTTTATTCACAAAACTTTAAGTTTGGCCAACAATTTCATAGTTTTTAGATTCCTCTCGTCGAGACAAGCCAAGAAACCACAAAAAAATCAACCGAAAACTAACAAATGCAAAAAAAAATTAAATAAAGACAAAACGAAAGGGAGAGTTGCTCAATGGAAAGAAGTTTAAAGTGATTGGCACCTCTGCGCTAATCTGTGAAGCCGTGGCTCTTAGAGAAGCTTGCCTCATGGCAAAGGTTTTGGATCTACGTGATGTGGAGATCGAGAGCGACAACAAATGCCTCATTGAGTTATGTGTCTCAGAGTTAGTTCCTCTTTGGGATTGTGCTTATGTAATTCATGATATTAGGGTGCTTGTTTCTGAGCTTAATTTGTCTCTTATGTGGATTCCTAGAGCGGCCAATGGGGCTGCCCATTGGGTAGCCTCTTTTGTTTCAGGATCGCTTCCTCAGAATTGGGTGTCTTATATCCCAACTGAGCTTAGCGTTATCCTTTCCTCCGATTGTTGAGAATGATAATTATTTCCAGTTCAAAAAAAAAAAAAAAAAAACAAGACAAAACGAAAGAAACAAAAAATCAATTTTTTCAATTTAGCCAAATGAAGCTACTAGTAGCCGGTGGTAATTATGGTTTCAATTTTTATTTGCACACTCGAGCATGTGACTCCCTTTTCCAGTTTTAGGTTACAGGGTATGGCGTCACGTGCAACAGCTCCTTCTGATGATTCTTCCGATTCCGTTAACAGCCTGCCCAAAAAGTCCAACAATAATACCTCTTCAAAACCATTTCAATCCCTCTCTCTCTCCCCCTAGTAAATACTCGGAGAAACCGCATACGGTTCCAGACGACAGCTCCCTCGACATCCGAACACTCGCCGGTGAGATCAGGCAACTTCCGATCCGCCTGCTCATTAGTGTTTGATCCGGCTCGATCTGTCTGCTTATTAGTATTCGATCCGACCCGATCCGCCGATTAGATCCGACTCCCTGTGATGGCTCCGGTTTCAGCTCTTGCCAAGTACAAGCTCGTCTTCTTGGGGGATCAATCAGTCGGGAAAACCAGCATCATCACTCGATTCATGTACGATAAGTTCGACAACACGTACCAGGTGAGGAAATTCATTACCACTGCTTTCGATCGATCGATCGATCTTGTTGTAATCTGAGATTTTCTTTTTAAAAGTTTCTGGGATTGCTTTTGTGTACGGATCTGCTTGGTTATGTATTACGCTATGCGCTTTTTTTGCGAAGTACGGTGGTGGTTGTGTGTTACGTCGAATTTTCATTTTTATCCCAAATTCGTACTAGTGTACTTTTGAACCATCCACACCTTGATCTAGTTTTGCTAGGGCCTGTTTGGGCTTTAAAAGAGAGGAACAGGAGAGAAATAGGTAAGTGATTAGAGAAAAAAACTCTGTGCCGGAGTTACCGGGACAGGCGGGAAGACACTTTAGGTCCTTTTGTTTGACCGGTTATAAACATCAGATTGAAATACACATCAGGAAAACCTCATGTCTAGTGTTGGTTAAAATTTTTATGGTCAGAATAAGTAGCCACTTAAATGTATAATCCAAAAGTGTGGGATATACAATACCATAGGTATTTTGTATAATTAATCTCCTATGATTCCCACAAAAGGGTGGTATTACTGTAATACTGTATATCCTTTACTATTAGTCCCCTGAAAAAAACGGGCACTATATGCTTCATTCAGTGATAAGAGAGAAATAAGTCAAAAAGTTCGAGGAGAAGAAGAAGAGTGAATGACATATGGTACAACTTGTGATTAGAATGTTTCCCCATAGTTTGGTGCTGTCTTGATCTCCAACGCTGCCAATAAGTTGATCTTTGTGGTAACCACCGAATGTGGTGATCTTGCATAAACCTCCTTTCCCTTAGGCTCAGTTTGGATGGTGGGAATTTGAGAATGAACGGGAATGTGATACCATATTTCTATGATTCTTATGTTTGAAACAAACTAGAGTAGGAATGAGATTCCTAATGATGTATTTTACCATGAATCATATTCTCAGACTAAGTGGGAATCTGATCCCCTACGGTAATCTTGGATTCCTAGCTCACTTAATGAGAAAAAGTAACCTCGACTCCAATAGATATTCAAAGTTTATTGAACAAGATCACTGAATTAATCCAAACACTAGAATGTAAACCTCTAGGTATTCCTTGCCAGGAATTCGATTTCCTAGTAATCATATTCACAATTCTTGTCAAGATTATGGTCATCCAAACACAGCCTTAGAGGAAACTTCTGTAGCCGGCAAGGAAACGTCATGCAAGGAATTGCCACATGTCCTTGCTTGTTGCTGACTGCTAACTCTAAGCCTCTCCCTAGTCCAGGATGGTTTAGGACTACAAGGCCCACGCAATGGATCATGCCATCCAGACCATGCAGACTCAGCCCATTAACTTGGCCAAGGCCCATGCTCAGACCATGAGATATGTTCGGGGTTCCTCAAGATGCATTTTATGATAATTCCGTCTGAATTTTGAGTGAGAAAGAAAGTAATTTATCCCTTTGAATAATTGACTTTTATGATGTTCTGCTGTCGTCCAGTTATGCACTCTCTCCTGTAGGACTCATGGACCTATATCTTATTGCTTTGATACTATTTGCGATGCCCCATTTACTCGCCTTTTAGGCAAGGTCATAAATCCCACGCCACACTTTTGTGGATTCCACGTCACTCAGGCATAGATCCCCATGACAATGCACCCATACGCACTACTTTGTTATGGAAGGTAATTACTCATCTAATCATGCATTTATGGTTCTCTATGGGATGTGGGATGGAAATTATATCTATGAAGCTAATCACTTCATCCTTTTTCCAAAGTCTCTGAAAATGGTGATACTAGTTCCAACAAGCATCTTATTGGAGTTTGTTGAACTTTCTTGCTATCACATAGGCTAATCGATGAACTTCTGAGGTATTACGTCATGGTTCTAATATTATTAAGTTTCTCATCAGCACAAGTTTCATTTCAAGGTGTTAGGTAATTGTAGGAAACAAGTACCACCATCTCCGGTGACAGAATTGCTGCCATGTGAAAATTGTGTTATGATCTGTATTCCTGCTATCCCAGGAGAACAATCAGAAGAAAACTCCTTACACTAGGGGTTGCCATGTAAATTTTATTTCTCTTAGGTGTTTTTTGATGGATTTGTGTTTTAAATGGCAATAGGCGCACCGAGGCGCCATGGTCGTGGAGCTTTAGCGCGAGACGAGGCGCAATTTTTTACAAGTAGCATTCTAATATAGGCAAAACTTTCAACACAAACAAACATTTATAAAAGTTTCAAATCATAAAACAAACACTGATTCCTGCTATCCCATGAGAACAATCAAAAGAAAACTCCTTACACTAGGGGTTGCTGTAAATTTTATTTCTCTTAGGTGTTTTTTGATGGATTTGCGCAACTGGTTTCTGTACTGGACTTTTCTAAAAATGCTATTGCATCATCGGATTTGAACAACTTGTTACCATTTTCTACACGCTCCCACTTTAAGATATTTGTATGAGCTATGTACTTGTGAGGCCCAGAAGGATAATTGAACATAATTTTTCTAGCTTCGTTCTTGAGCTTAAGATTGTTCAAATTTAGTTGGTTTGTAGGAAACGTAAGGTAAGTGTGTAGGAATGAAGATGTTAGCATATTGTCACCAAGAAATATATATAAAAGCAAGGTTTTGAAATTGGGATATGTATCGTGTATCATTTTTCTTGTTTTATGAATCGTATCGGGATACGTATCGTGCATCATTTTTCTTGTTTTATGAATCGTATCAGGATACGTATCGTGTATCGTAAGATACGTTAACCATAATTAATATACAATTAATTTATACCAAATAACACCAACAAACTAAGTTTTTAAGTTGCAAAATTTCAAGTCTCTCAACTGGGTTTTTGATTGGGGTTTTCTACTACAGTACTACCTTAGTCAAGGACAGAAAAGAAAAATCTCTGATAATATTCTCCCAAAACATGATCAAAGTATGATTTTTCTTCTATTCAAGCCTACATTGAGGTTGGATATCTTTCAAATGGTTTGAATGTCACTCAAACAACTTAGATTAATGCGTTTGAGGTTCCACTTCTTACAATAATGTTTGAATTTCTTTCATTAAGTAATTGTAGGATACGTACTGAATCAGATACGCATATATATCGTAGGATACGCCATTGTGTCGTAGGATTTCTATACAAAAAGATACGGTATGGGATACATATCGTTTTCTTGAGGGACGATATGAATCGTAGGATACGTATCCTGTAACGTAGGATTTTAACAACAATATTAAAAGGATTACAAAAAAGGAGAATATCTCTCTTGGCCAAACCTGTTCAATGAGAATCATGACCTTCTGAAATCAATTCAATACATCCCAGCAGGTGTCTTGCAGCTATGAAACTTTAATAGTACGAAAATATTCACGATACTTAAACTGACAGATACTTTCTGGATTCAGGAATCATCCTAAGAAAATAATACAGTTCTGCTTACTATGCCCGAAATGTCCTTTCCGCCATCATGCAAACTTTGACCCCTGAGGACCTCTACTTTATTTGTTTCTCATCAGTTGAGTCCTCTTTATAAGTAAAGGTTTATGTTGTGAAACTGTTATTTTCCCTCTAATGGCTTTGTATATCATGTTACATAAAACAAGTCCTCTTATGCATGTTCGTTAGCTAACCTAGAATATGTTGTTTTTGCTCTGACTTCTTTCCCTTTTTCACTTTCATGATACCTCTGTACTTATGTATCATAAATTTCTGTTCAGGCTACTATTGGTATTGATTTTCTATCAAAGACAATGTATCTTGAAGATCGAACAGTTCGGTTGCAGCTCTGGTAAGATGATGAGAGTTATTTTTAAAGCAGTTTATTTAATCCTGTATCTGTGCAAAGCAGTTTATTTACGGGGGGGGGGGGGGTAATTGAACTTTTGGTTAGGATAATGTTGCATAGGGGCTGCAATTCGATAGATTATTTAATCCTGCAGTAGTGCCGTGAGGCATGTTAGGAAATTTGTTTGAAAATTGGCCATGTGTTGGGACTCGAGACCATATCTCCTTCATGTGGTTTTAACACCAATAACCCGGGTTTTGGTCGTTGTTGTTGAGAAATATGACATCTCTCGTCGTTTAGTTATTTATTTGGAGATTTGTCTATATACAATTTGAATCCAACTAATCATAATGTTCTTTGAAACCATGTGTGTCCTCCTGTTCTGAGATTTAAACCAATATACCTAAAGTAAAAACCATAGGGAGAGTAAAAGCAAAGAGATATGATGGGAACCCTTTAATTTCATCGCAAAATACCTAGAAAGGTGTCATACATTTTTAATTTGGGAAAAGTAAAAACCCTCTGTAGAATGATCAAGTCTAACTGATCCGACCTGTATCATATTGGATAACGCTTTTTGTATGAGAATATTCAACTAATGATAAATTACAACCTCCTTGGAAAATATTTTTTTACATTTTCTGAAAAGAAGAAAAAAGGGTTAAAATAGGTTGGTTTGGTCCGATTAGATCCTCTGATTGCCAAAAGAACAACAAATCAGGAATGAGGGAAGGAGGCAGGTCCCAATTTTTGATATCGAATTGGCCTTCTGGGCTTCCAAGTATCGCGTCCACCACATTGTTTCTCCAGATCCACTTTTATCTGCTACAATCAAACGGATTGGGTTTTAGTCATTTCCTCTTGACAACATTCCTTTTCAAGCCTTTTAAGCCTTTCCACTACAATCAAATGTTTTTTTTTCTTCTTATCGTGGCACAAGAAGTTAAAATAGATAATCTTTATCATCCAAGGTCTAACTGGGTGTCAGATATCTTCAGAAAAAAACACGCAAAAAAAGGCATATTCTGGTATATTCAAACAATTGATAAATAGCTTTTGAACTACTTCAGAACAAGAGCTGATTTGGATGATTCAGAAATTGCAATTGAATTGTACATCATAATCACCTATTCTGGCTATTCTATCCCAAAGATAGTTTCACATAGATCCATGATGAATTGATCATTAAATCTTAAGTGTCGTAAGAGTTGAAAATGTTGAGTTATCTTAGTTCTTTTCTTAAGGCTGGTGAACTATAAGCAACGTGGACTTTGATACGGTGGCAGGATGCGGATGCGTGTCTAAGCATCAGATTGATCTAATTCCTTACCTAGGGACACAGGGATGGAAATATACTTAGTTACTTACCATTGTTTATACTTATCTTTACTTTCAAGGTTGGTATTTACTTTGTAGCAGTAGGAACTAGAACAAAAAGTGTGGTTTATTGCGTAATTATAAGCTCAAATTACATGACATTCTTGTGAGATAAATGTCCATCTACACATGTTAAACAGCTATGTTGTACCCTTATCGAAGTGTCAAGACTCAAGTTTGTACTTCACATATCCCTTTATTCCTTGATTATGGATATGATATACATACTGTAAATATTTCGAGTTGGTTCAACCTGTGTTTAGTCACTACATAAAGCATTATAATTCCTGAGCTTGGGACCTTCATCTTTGATTTGGTCTATTTATAGGGATACTGCTGGACAAGAAAGGTTTAGGAGCCTTATTCCAAGCTATATTCGGGATTCCTCTGTTGCAGTTATTGTATATGATGTAGCAAGTATGCACTTTCCCTTATATTTTCAATCTGATATGTTCATCTTTTTCTGTTTTTGTCGAACTTTATTTTCATCTAGGATTGTGTCAGGCTGTTAGCAATAAACTCATATCGGGATGCAGCTTATGTTTGCTTTAATAATAGCAGATATATTTGCTTCAATAATAGCAGATATATTTTCTTAGCGTCTTGCTCATTAGCTTGACTAAAGCAAGCATCCTGCATGATACAGTTGTTATAGTCTGTTTACTACTTTCTCTGCTTTTCTTATTGGTTTAGGCAGGCAATCATTCCTGAACACTGTAAAATGGATTGAGGAGGTCCGCACCGAACGGGGCAGTGATGTTATAATTGTCGTTGTCGGGAACAAGACTGACCTTGTGGATAAGAGGTAATTTTGTAATATTCTGTGTCTTCGTTTATCTTGTGTTTAGTCAATTAGCTTACTTTCTATTGAATCCCCTAGTTAAGCTTACTTATATAGTTAGTACAATCCGTATAAATGGGACATGCTTTCTTATATTTAGAAATTCAACAGAAAAAACAAAATTCCCATCCAGTGCACAAGGCTACTTTGGAAAGCCTTAGGTGTAGGTGAATAGTCTTACCCCACTTTTCTTCAAAGAGGTTTATTTCGATTGCAAAGCAAGAAATGAATATCAAAATAAACAGGTTTCGAATGCTAGAATTAGTTTAACAGTACCTTGTCGAATAATTGGACTGATCATGCAAGATTAAATGCTCAATATACAGAAAGCGTGAATTAAACCGTAAGAAATTACAGGAGTGGCTTACTGGCCTCAGAAGTGCAGCAATTCTAGCTTGTTTTTATGCTTTATAAGTTCAGGAAATTCCAAGTTGATCCTATTTCTTTGCCTTCCGCAGCTAGCTTTTACTAATCTTTACTCAACCTCCCCCAGCCAAGCTAGGGCTTTCCTTTCCACCCGCCTCTGGCCTCTACAGACTTAGAAAATTGTTTGGTTTTCAACCTACACGTGTAATCGACCTGCATATAGCAATAATCCGAACTTCCATTTTGATTTTGTTTTAGAACCCCCGGACTTCGACTTTCATCTCGCGTTGACATTCGCTACTATGGCAATATCTCTTTTCCTTGCTAAATATTCTATTATTTCCCACCCACCACCCATCTTGTAAATAGGCTTCGTAAGCCAGACTTCATTCTTCTTGAATCTCAGCGAAAACGGCCATTCGATTTTGGTTGAGCCTGCTGCTTCTGGCTTAATAAATCCTCTCACTCGGAGGGATATGCTAGTTCAACATGAACTTGTGAAGCAAAATCCCACATCGCCTGAGTATCAAATTAATATGAAATATATAAGCGTGAGGGCACCCTCACTTCATGAGCTAGCTTTTGGGGTTGAGTTCTACCCAAGACCGTGTAACATGGTATCAGAGCTGGGTACCAGAGATGGGTAGAGTGCGTGTCTCTCGCCTGTACACGGCAGGTGCTGCTGACTGAGCACGCTGCGTGTGAGGGAGGGTGTGAAGCGAAATCCCACATCGCCTGGGTATCAAAGTAATGTGAAATATATAAGCGTGAAGGCACCCTCACTTCATGAGCTAGCTTTTGGGGTTGAGTTCTACCCAAGACCGTGTAACAGAACTTATTTCATTTCACTTTCAGCAAGTGACCCATCTTTCCATAGTCGAGTTATAATTATTAACCGCGGTATGGGCAGACAAGACAGAAATTCACAGTAATGTGGTTGGCATCCAACTTTGTTTGTTACAATTGTTAGGTATCTAACCAAAATGTACACAATAATGTACACGGTGCTTGTAAGCGAGAGTCATGAATCAAGATAGTATTGGAATCCACTGATGGATATGGTTGTTGAACATGCTTCGCTGTTCAACATAAGCCATGTCAGAATGAGTCTCATTTGGCCTGAAATAACTTTTTTACTAGTATGCACCATCCTTGCAGATTACGAAGAATTCAAGCTAAAATGTACATGACATAAGGTTTTTTGTTACTTCACTACCATTGTTTGGCAGTTGAGCAAAATTTACGAAGGCGTAAAATCATATGACCTCTAGTGTACATATTGCTTTCCTATTTTTGTGTTCTTATTTTTTTTAAGAAGTCTTCCTATTGTTTGCTCATCCATAACTTATTTTTTGGTGTTCATGACAGGCAAGTCTCAATTGAAGAAGGAGAAGCCAAAGCTCGTGATCTAAATGTTATGTTTATCGAGACCAGTGCCAAGGCCGGCTTCAATATAAAGGTAAACTATTGGGAGGAGATGCTGGTTTAGAAATGAGGATATTGGCTGGGTAGATGTTATGCTAAGAGGAATTATATTACTAAGTTTGCTATTTGTTTTTATTTGTTTTCTTTTTCACATAAAACTTAGGCTTCTATTGTGATGCTTTCTGTACGTATCATCATGTCTTTGGATGGTTACAACCTTCACTTTGTGCATTAATTTATTACCATGAGTATGTTTTTTTTTGGTGATAACCATGAGTATGTTAATAGTCAGTATAAATACCTTATATTCCATGGTCTCACTTGCCAGAGGTTCCTGATAGTCCGATTTTGTCCATCTGTTCTTTTCTTTTTGATTGGCAAAAATAGTTTTATTAGGGAACTTTTGTCCATCTGTTCCTGTGATAGATACCTATGTGTTGTCAGGCCTGTTTTGCACTAGGGAAAGGCTAAAATAAAAAAGTTGCACTCCCCTAAAAGCTCCGTGCCATATGCCCGTTTGTAATTAGGCCACAAGCAATAATAACGGATACAACCCAAAATATCATATACCTTTTCTCGCCGTGAAGTCCCATGACTTCTGCTCAGGTTACTTGGGTTTTTATTGGCGATACCTCCTTTGCACTAAGAGCGAATGTCCTGTGCAGGCACTATTCCGGAAGATTGCTGCAGCCTTACCGGGAATGGAAACACTATCTTCTACAAAGCAAGAAGACATGGTTGATGTCAATCTCAAGTCTAGCAACCCGAGTGCATCGCAGGCACCGTCCCAGTCCGGAGGATGTTCCTGTTGATATATCTATTGGCGATTGAAAGCTAGCTGCTTCCTTCCTTATATATCATTCTGCGACCCCCACGATGCATCTGTAAAGCTCTTATTCTCAATAGCATTTAAATTTTGTGTGGTTTGTTCAAAGTTCAACCCAGAACAGGTGGTTATGAATGTAGAAATAGTTCTAAATTTTTTTCGGGTGTATTGATTCTTATGGACCAAGTAGTTCTTTAATTTTGGCCAAAGCTTATGGTCGGGAATAGGCATATGTTTGGATTCTATGCGGCATCGTTGATGAAATTTTGCTCGGAAATTCAATAAATGGGTTTGATAAGGCATGCTCTTATGAATGTCAACTATTGAAGCTGAAGCGTTCTGTAATGTGCTTTTTTGGATTATCAAATGTCCACCTGGGGTTGGGAATGTTTTGATTGAAAGGATTCTTGCATTAGTTTTGGAGGGAATTTTGATCCTCACTAGTCCATCAAATGGACTCGACGGTCATGTCAATGCCTTTTTTGCCTCATTTTAATTATCGTAGCAGTTTACTTTTTAGAGCTCGTCGAGGGTAACAAATGCAAAACTCACTATGATCGGCTATTGAAATTAATATGAGTTTGGAACACATTATGATGGACTATTTGCTACGTCTTCTGGACCTTAGGCTCCCTCCCTAATTTTTTGGCAGACTTTTTAGCAGTCATTTTGGTCAGTTTCTCTCATTTTTGTTAGATTTGGGTTAAATCTTTACGTCACATTGTCCTTCTCGACGAGAGAAATTGGAAAAATACAAAAATATTAGCTAGTTTGTTTTTTTTTTTTTTTGTCTTCTTTAGTGTATTTGTTCCAACTTTGGGGTTTAGTTTTGTACTTATCCAATTTCTCGTTGAGCTGAATAACGTGATGTAAAAATTACTCTTAAATTGAGTACAAATTAAGGGAAAACAACTAAAAAAATCATGCCAAAAAGGTTAGGCCATATGAGCCGTAATTTGGACTATAACACCAGTGAGATATATTTCGTTGTGATCCTCTCTCTCTCTCTCTCTCTAACATACAAGAAAACAACTCCTAACCTAATATAACGGGTAAGAAATGAGACTTTATAATTAGACGCGATCTCTCGGTATTGTCTTGATAAAATGAGCATCTTACCACAGATTTGGGGGCCCTGCTGTGCAATAGATGCATGGCACCGTATCATGCACTCATCCAGCCGTCTATTGCGAAAATGCACGGCTCGATTCAAATCTAACTCCATGTGAGAGCCATTGCTTGGATTTGATCCGAGCCGTGCATTTTCGTAACGGACGGCCGAATGGGGTGCATGGCACGGTGCCATGCACCTAGTGCACAGCAGGTAGCCCTTGTCCCCTTACCACTTGGGCTACACCAAAATCCAACATTGTACATTCTCAAGCAACCCACTCTCATACCGTCCCCTTTTGGGCTTACCAAGTGTAACTCCTTTTATTGTTTGGGCAATCAAATGTATGTTGCTCTGAAACCATGAAAGATAAATTGTGGCTAACCGAAAACTTAAAACTATTAGGTGAAGATAACAAAAATGTATATGAAAATCCTATGCCGCAGCAAATTAAACCACAAGACATGTCGGATATTCTTTCCTCTTTTTTTACTTTCATGTGGCTAATAGCCGACCCTTTATTTAACTTATTTGACGGTTACGATACCATCACTTATTAAGTGTTGTGCATAGGATGCACGGCAGGTGTTGTGTACCATCCGAGCTGTCCGTTGCTTAGATGGACGGCCCAGATTTTACTTTGGCACCTTTGCATCCGAAATATTCGTTGTCGTGCGTACAAGATGAAATCTGAGCCGTCCATCCAAGCAACGGACGGCTCGAATGGTGCACAACTTTTGTTGTGCATCTCATGTGATAGCCCTAAATTTTATTTTCATAATTATAATTGGTCGTTTAGATATTTAGCTTTTATGATTGTGTGCTATTTAATTATTTTTGTACTTGGTTCGGATATAATTGGCATTATTAAAGTTTGAGGATATAATCATAACTTTATTAGAGTATATTTAATGGGTTATTACCATTATTATTGGGTATTGTTATGATTATTATTAATATTATCTATTTGTATGTTATTTTAAATATCCTAATTAACAGTTAGCTATAATTTAGGGTGTGTGATTAATGGGTAGTTTTAATAGTTTTACTTGGTCATATATTTAATAGAGGGTTAGGGTTAACATTTACAGAACTCCTAACCTTTGGAAGAGAGCCGCAGCCGTCGAAGTGGAAGGATTCTGGGTGGGACGGTGGGTTCCTCGGAGGTGAGTTTTTATTTTGTTCATCTTTTTCGTTGCCTTTTGATCTCTGTACACATAGGTGTCAGAGAAGGACCTAATTTTATAATCATTGAGCCTAGTTTTGTCTTGGTCGACTTGGGAGGAGGAGAGGTCACGTGGTGTGGGGGTCAGTGGAGTACAAATCAATGGGAGTTGGAGACTAAATTGGGTTTTGAATGAGCTGTGGCATGATTTGTTCATGGTATTATGGATACAGATTAGTTTGACCATTAAGATTGGAATTTGTGTTTGAAGAAGTGGGATTATGCATGGTGGCTGCTGGTGATTATATACCAATTGGGGGTTAGCCATAGTTCGGGTGCTTTTTAATAGCAAAAGACTTTCCTAGCTTTATGTATCAAGTGTTATATTATTCGAGTAGTTAGTTATTTCGTATTTTCTATTTTGTACAGGTTAGTCTCTTTTGACGTGTTCAAGTTACATTATCTTCGGACTTAGGTGAGTGGTTAATCATGTTACGTATTTTCGAACTCGCCGTATCCCTTAAATTATTCCTTTGGAAAAATTATCATTTGATTATTGAAAACGTGAATTGTTTGCATTTGATCTTTTAATTGGCATGCGATAAAAAAAAAAATCTTTTGGTGAGAACTTGGTGGATATTGATGGGAACATTTATTGTTGAAAGTCCAGGGAAATTAATCCTCTGTATGCGGGTGACTCTGGCCATTAGGGAAGAGACTGTGTCCTGGCCGGTGACCCTAGTGCTCAACGGCTGACTTTCGCCGGATCGTTCTTAGGGAAAAGTTCCACGGGCTGCCTACTCGTGGTGACTCTAAGTTTCGATATTGGATCCAATTTTTGAGAGATATGTTCACTGGCACTTGGTACTAATTGGTGTTGGTTGTGGTTCCCCATTGTTGTTGGATATCGTATTGTGATCACCAAAAAGACTTGTTATTGGTAAAAATGATTTATTGATATAATTTATTGATTTGTTGTATACCTCGCACGCCAAATTATGTTTACATGCTAAAATATTTTTATCCCTGCATTAGAACTTTATTTATTATACATGATTTGTCATTCACTGAGCTTGTCAGCGGACAGATTTAATCCACCATCATTTTCAAGGAAATCGAGTCGGTAGATAAGGACTTTGGTGGCAACTTGGGCATTATTGTGTTGACCTCCATAGGATGTAGCATTCAAGTTTTTATTATTTTATTTATTCGCTTCCGCACTTATTAACCTTTTGATACATTGCATTTTTGTTATCATTGGTTAATAATTTTTATTGTTCGGTTCATGGGATGGTGTTCCCTATGCTTATGTTGGGACATTTGATTTGATTTTGTTAATAATAATAATAATACAAAAATGATCGTTTAGTGGTATGTGGCTTATTTTATTTTAGGCTTCGTGTCCACGTGTTAGCCTTGTGGTTCACGGCCAGTTATTTCCCGTTTTGGGGTGTGACATCTCATGCACGACAGCAACCCCAAATCCTTAAAAAATTAAGTCAGGTATAGACTTGCGAGTCAAGGGCACCCGAGACCTCTAGAATACCTCGTTAAAAATTCACTGGGGGTTGCCGATCCCCAAAAAAAAAAGGTTGACTGGGAGTGGGTAGATGTCACCCCACTATTATACCTACTAGAATGCCAAACAACTTGGTAAGTACTCCATCCGTTCCAAAATAAGTGTCCATTACTCTCTCTCTTACCGTTTTTCAAATTAAAAAATTAAGTACTTCCATGTGTCGTGTTTCGAATTTTTTTGCACCGAATTAAAGTACTCAATGAGTACTTTAATTTGGTGCGAAAAAGTTTGAAAAACGATAAACGGAAGTACTAAATTTTTTTATTTAAAAAATGGCACGACTTTTCGTAGTGGACACTTATTTTGGAACGGAGGGAGTATATAGTACAAGTACTATAGAAATCGTAGTTTAAACAATGGCCGATTTAGACCAGAAAAATAATAATGGTTTTCATTTGATCGAGATCTATGAGGTTTGTCTATTGTATTTAAAAGTTGTTTTTAAGGTATACACGAGAAATCAGAAAAAAAAAAAAAAAAAGAAATACTGAGAAGGGCTTGATCCCACCAATTTTTTTGTAAAATTGTACATATACAATTTTTATGAAAAACTACTCGGATCAAACACTTCCCAGTATTTTGTTTTTTGATTTCTCGTACGGACGCTTGAAAACACCTTTCAAACACATTGAACTGTTCGGATCATCGAAATTCGATCGAGATCTATGAGGTGTCAACAGAATCCGCATTTTAAGGGTTTGGATATGAAGTTTTTCCTTCATTTGAGTATCACAAGATGTGGGATCAAGTCTTCATTACTCTCTTTGTCCCAAAATGACTATTCGTGCCTCTCAACAAATCATCTATATTTTGGATTTTATGGAGTAATACTTTTTACGATTTTAAAAACTATGTTTAATAAAACTAAGTAAGATTTATCAAACAAAATCTATAATGCATATATACATCATCATAGCATAAAAAATATTGATAATTTTTCGAGAGGCGTAAATAGTGATTTTGGACATCCATTTTAGAACGGAGGGATTATTTTAAACAAAAAATGATACCCGCAACAAAGCCTACTTATATGACCTTAGCACTTGTCCTTCTTATTTTTCGCATTTTTACGTACAACATACAACAAGATTATTATATTACCATTGCATAATGACACTCCAGCGGCCAAATCCAGGCTCGCCACTGCTACCACACATTGCCTACTGGTGAACTCGATCCCCATTCTATATTGGTAGGTGGTTTGGTTTTCCACGTTTCTTCCTACTCCCGAAACCCTCTTCTCTTGAATTTTGTCCTCTAAACCTCATAAAAAATTGGGGTAGTTACACATGAGATTGAGAGGAAAGAACCAAAAATCATTACAACTCAGAGGTGTACTTATAGGAATTTACAAACACATGGTATCTTAGGTTCAAGTACTTTTTT